>BQNB010004098.1:0-108215 GCA_026074375.1 Tanacetum coccineum | reverse complement strand
CTTAAGTGATGGATATGGTCTGTCATGGAAGGACTATAGACCAAAATATCATCAAAGAAGACAAGGGTGAATTTCCTTAGAAAGTCCTTGAATACAGAATTCATTAGAGACTGAAAGGTTGAAGGGGCATTGGTGAGACCAAATGGCATTACCATAAACTTATAGTGGCCTTCATAGGACTTAAAAGCTGTCTTGTGGATGTCTTCCTCTTCCATCCTAATTTGATGATATCCAGATCTCAAATCTAGTTTAGAAAAAACTTGTGTACCATGCAACTCATCAATTAATTCTTCTATCACTGGAATGGGAAACTTATCCTTGATTGTATTTTTGTTTAACTGCCTGTAATCAATGCACATTCTCCAAGTTCCATCCTTATTCTTAACCAACACAATAGGGGAAGAAAATGAACTATGACTTTCTCTGACCACACCACTAGCCAATAAGTTTGCAACCATGGTTTCAATGACATCTTTCTGACTAGGGGGATACCCATAAGGCCTGATATTAACTATAGCCGAGTCATCCTTCATAGGACATTTGTGATCACAACTTCTCTGAGGAGGTAACTTTGTTGGTTCAGTAAAGACATCATCAAATTCCTCTAACAATGTCTGCAATTCAAGACTTATTTCTCTTCCTACAGCTGTAGAATGCATTAAATTTAGACTTGCTGCTGGCCAAATACAATTGACTGTGGTATAACAGTCATTATTTCTTCCTACCAAACACTTCTGCAATTGCTTCCTATTGATCCATTGCAGTTCTGACTGTTTGGTTCCCCTCAAACATACCTTTTGTCCCTCATACATAAACTTCATAACTAGCTCATGGAAGTTCCACTGAATATTGCCCAGGGTAGACAACCATTAAATGCCCAACACCATCTCACACCCTCCCAGTGGTAAGAGCATAACATCAGTTTTGAATTGATACCCTTAAATTGGCCATTTGAAGTCATACACCTTATACTGACTTATCATCTTATTTCCTCTAGCCACAGTCACTTGTAAGGGGTATGTCTTAGTCAATTCACACCTAAGTTTCTTTGTAGTAAACAGATCAAGGAAATTGTAAGTGCTACCAGTGTCTATGAGCAAATGAAGCAAATGTTTAGTTACCATTGCCTTCATTCTCATAGTATTATAAGTAGGTACTCCTGAGATTGCATTCAAAGAAATTTGAGGACTAGCATAACATTTACTGAGTAACAATTCACCATTTTCATTAGGGCTTTCAACCTCTTCTTCTAAATTAGTTTCAATGTTGTCCTCTATGTCCTCTTTCTCATCTGGACTAACTTCCAACACAAACATCTGTCCACTATACTTGTGTCCAAGCATGTACTTCTGGTCACAATAAAAACATAGTCCTTTGGCCCTTTTTTCCCTAATTTCCTTCTGAGTCAACCACTTTCTCTATGGAGTAGTGGTATTTGCAGGATGTTTGGTTATAATTTGTGTGTTTGGCAAAGCCAAAGTAGTAATGATAGGCTTAGCAGGATAATCAATATTTCTATTCTCATAAGTGGTTCTAGGAGTAGAAAGTAAAGAAGTATACCTTTGCTTGTTCAAGGTCATAGCTGTATCCTGAAAATTTAAAAGACTGAAAGCATATGCAAGTGTCCTTGGCCTGAACATCTTGACATTCATCTCCATGGTTGGTGGTAAACTAGCAATGTACATACTTAAAGATTATGCTTCAGTTATCTCCACTTGATTCAATAGAGTTTCAAAATCACTTTGATATTGTTTCATAGTTATTTTGTATCTCAAATTATTTAACTCAGCCATTGGATCCTCATTGACTTCCCAAAATCTTTTAAAAATAGCCTCTTCGTATACTGGCCAAGTCACATTCTCCCCTTGAGCTCTAACAAAATGCAAGTTCCAAGCTAATGCCCTATCATAGATGTGGATGGAAACAATTTTGACCTTATATTCCTCCCTGACATCATCCACTGCAAAAAACTGCTTAACTATATACATCCATCCTTTCACATCATCACCATAGAACTTTGGGAATTCTAGCTTATCCAATCTACTAAATCTACTAGCACCTTCCCCATTCTTCAAACGGGTAACACCAGTAACTAAAAACTGCTGTGTATGCACCACTTGATTAATCAAATTAGTCAATTGATCAAATTTCTCATTCAATTGAGTTGTGACCCAATTCTTGACTATTTCATCAATTTGTGGTTCAGTTGTGTTATTTCAAGTTGCAACCATGATGAATACAGTGAATGTTACGATTCCTATTATCACACCAAAATAGAGCGATGACCACCACACAATACCTAACTAACGTATGTGAGAATTGAAAATGGACGAATTTGAAGAACGTATTTGTGATTGGACAAGTGATCTAAAATGATCAGAATTGACGTGTGTGTGATGGTTGATCAAATATCAAGAAGAGGTAATGGTGTAACAGACGAACGAATTGTAACATATTATAACCTCCTTTAACTAACTAACAGTATTGTAACAACTTTTCACCAGAATTGTAACAACTTTTTCCGATGAAAACCAAAGCTTTGATCAAGCAACAATGTGAGACTAGGTCGCAAGATGAGGCTCTGATACCAAATGGAATGCACTAATCAACATACTACTCAGATTAAACTAATCAAGAGTAACCAACACAACACACTAGAATTCACAAAGTAGGTAAATTCGAAGTGGAATTGGTTAAATGGATTTGTTATTGATTATGAATGGAACTGAACGATTACAGAGGAAAAGGGAGATTACAATCAAAGCTTGAAATGACAAATGATATGTAAATGGCTATTTATAGACAGAAATGAAGTAAAATGAAATGGGCGGGAAAAACGGTTTTTAAAAGTTTGTTGGAAAACGGTTGGGAATTTAGAACAAACACGTGCTCCACACGTGACTCTTTTTTTAGCATATAGCACTGAATTTTATCGGTAGTTGTTTTCTAAACCTGCTAACTTGATAACATATTAACATTTGTCATAAGATATACTGGTAGTATTCTTTTAAAGTATGTAAACATGCTTCAAAACATAGTTTACTTATCTACTACATCACACACCTATTGGTTGATAGCAGTGATGGCTCAAAGGTAAAGCAAGTAAAGTTAGGCCTTTAGGCCCCCATTTTTTAAGGCCCCATATTTTCTAAGAATTTGTGTATATATTTAAAGTTAGTCATCCGATTATACAAGGCCCCAATTAGCTGATAAGTGTTAAATAATTAAAGTTTTGGGCTTTTTGTTTCTACTTTACATAATTTTAGTCTACTAGTTATAGAAGTTTGAGCTCGAATATATTAATTATATAAAGACCCATATTTTGCATGAAAAATAAACAAAGGTTAAAATATATCGTGTGATAATAACCATTTAATCATTTACATTGATGAATGGACGATTACTTTTTTTTCACATCCACAAACATACTTTCACTTTATAGTTTTCTCTCATCTATTCATGTATCATTCTTTAATCAAAATTTGCTTTTAATGATACTTTAGTTTTCGCTAATGAAATTGCTAAAGAAAAACGAACGTGGAACGGAAATTTGAAAGAAAAACAAGATATTTGTAGAAATAGAAAATATGATGATGATGATGTTGACAATGAAATTATAAAAACCGGCGAAGTGACTTTTAAAACGATTACTTCTTATACATTTAGATCAAGCTATTTCATCATTAGAAAGTAAATTTGATCAATTTAAATTGTATAAGTTATCTTCAGTTTCCCATTTAGTATTGAAAATTTTAATTTCCTAGATAATAACAAGCTAATAAGGTAGTTGTTTGAACCTTGAAATGTCTTTAAGCCATATTATAACAATTGTTTGTGTATTAATAGTATGGATTTATAATTAAAAGTTACAAATGATGGGCATCTATAAGAATCGCATGTCCGTGTTCTGGTTGGTCCAAGATAACCCGACCACAACTTTATTACCACAGATACAAACCACCATTGTTTTGATCGGAATGGAACTTGAACAATGTTTTGCTTGGTATTCGTGCAAGGAAAGTTATGAAGGGGAACTTTAGTTGGTAATGAGGTAGGTGTTGGGCTAATTCAGTGCCCAATGATATTTTATTTGGATTTGAATAGAAAATATCCTAAGTGTTAGATAACGTTAACACTATTCAGGTCAATGAATGATACAGTCTTCATAGTGAAGCGTTTCGTGGTTTAGAGGAGTGGGTGGACCGTTGTTTCCGGTGGATTTTTGTTTTTTTGTTTTTTTTGTTATTTTTTGTGTGGGCAGGAAGCAGTTGGTGTGTTAGCGGTGGGGGTGGGTGGGGGTGTTGGGTGGTGTGGGGGGGGTTGGTAGGCGGTGGTGGAGTGGGTGTGGGTGAGGATCTTGGGGTTATTGTGGGCGGGTACGTGTTGTGTTGTTTGGTTTTAGGCTGGGGTTTTTTTTTGGTCGTGGGGTTTGGTTACGTGGTTGGTTTTATATGTTTTAGTGTTGGCCGTTTGTTTTGTGTAGGTGTGGCGGTGGGGAGTGCTGTATTGGGAGGTGAGCGGGCGGAGGGGAAGGTTGTGGGACGTTTTTTTTTTTTTTGGTTTTGTGGGTGGGGGACGTGTGTTTTTTTGTTTTGTGAGGTTGTTTTTTTGTATGGTGGTTGCGGCGGTGGGTGCGTCCTTGGGTTGGGAAGTTTGGGGTGGCTGAAGGGTCCTGTGGGAAAAGAGGGGAGAGGGGGATAGAGTTGGTGAGGTTGAGAGGGGGGACTACTCATTAGCATTGTTTCTTCCATCGTATGTGTTTTTTCATAGTGCTCCAACCTGAGTTACGAGAAAGATCTCAAACCATTTCAGTGATGGCGGCACTCAGTGAAGGCGGCTCGCAGTGAATGAAGACCTTGAGGCAAGAAGAAGGTGAGGGTTTCAGTGCGTTGTGTCTTAAGCTCACTGAACCTTTACGATCTCCTTAATACTTTAGAAGTATGAAGACAAGAGTATGAAGATAGGCGGGATAGTTTGAATGGATAAGAGCAAGTACTTGGCTCTGAAGTCAAACTATCTTGAATAGAGTATAAGAACAAGGTTAGTGTCATCACTGACCTTAGAAAGTATGTTGTCCCCTACCTGGATTAGAATGTTTAATAGAGACAAGTGTATGAATGTACTTGTTCAATCAACTTGGGGACACACACTTATCACCCATGTGGGTCTGACCCTACCTAAGCATTATAAATAGAGAAGTATTGTAAAGGAGTATGTTTAAGTTTATGCATTCAATGTTGTATCATTCTCAAGCGTCTACTCCTTTAAATCAACTAAGTCCCTGAACACAGTTCAGTTGGTTAGCATAATTGTCAGCTTAGCATAATACTTTGGTTTATGCTAAGTTGTTAGTGAGGAGATCACACATACATACATTGTCATTCAATCCCCATTGTTGTTCTGCAAACAATAGGGTATAATTATTAATAAGATTTATAAAGGATTAAACGTTGAAAAAGTTTTGTGGTCTCTACTTATTGCATTTATCTTTATCAAAACTATTTTCAATACATTACTTTCAAGTCATGAGTTAGTTTATCTTAACTTTCTAGTTATTGTTGACTAACTCAAAGGGAACAACAGTAGGCTGTGGACTAAATTGAGTAAGTAAGTGATATATTCGGCGGGGAAGTGGCCTATAAATAGTATAGGTTGTGAAATGATGAGTTAGCCCATCACACTTAGGACACGTGCCAAGCTGGGTTAGTAAAACTAATGCTCGTTACGTAAAAAATACCAAAGGTGAGAGTTTATGAGACTATGGGGACTAAAACCCGAAATCTACAGTAAAACCTTACTAGTCCCGTGAATCGGGTACTCTTCAGGGACCAACGGTGTAATTTAGTCTAAACTTAATTTAGATTTTTTCACACAAACTCAATGAAAACCATTAAAAGATCACCCATCGCCATACCAAGCTTTTAAGTAGTCACAAAATTAGGCTTATTTAGTTATTTGAATTTTTTGTTTTTATTTTAAACTATAAAAATTTTAAACTTAAATAATTTTTTTTACTCCATGGTAATTAGTGAACCCGGTAAAAAAAATAAACTCAAAATCTCATACGTATATGTATTTTAATTCAAGCTTCACTTAATTGAATTTTCTTAGGAGGCGTTTGTTTTGAGGGTTTTGATTTTGAAAATGGGACTCGATGTCAAAAGTGTTGTTTTGTATGAATTTTTCACTTTTGATTTTGGAATCTAAAATAAAACATATGGCCATGTTTAATTCCCGGTTATATAGATCTGACTTCATTACAATTTGATGGTCCGATTTATATTTTCAGTCTTTCATTATAGTTTTGTTATTTTTTATTAGATATATTCTAATTTACATTTATATTTTAATATATATAATATTTTTAAGGGCTAATGACTTAAAAAGTCATCTAACTTGTCTATTTTTACCGTTTTGTATAGTCATCTTTTTTTTCTATTGAATCACTAAACCTTGTGATTTCGTACATTTTGTGTACCCGGTGACATGCTGAAGTGTTACGGCCTACGTGGAGCCGGTTACATGCCAAGTCATTTTTTTAATATCTTTTTTTATAATCATCCACCTCCTTTCATACCCTCACCCACCACTACCTTCTTCTTTATTTAAACCCTACCTTATCTTTTCATAATCCCACTTTTCCCCTTTTTTAAAAAAACCCTAAAAAATGGCATCTTCATCATCCAATTCAAGATCAAATCGAAGGGACATCTATTTCTACATCAATGCCACACACTGTGATTGTCACCCACCACTACGAGTTCATGAACAAATTGCATAGACCCCTATAAATTCGGGTAGAAGATTCAAGGCATGTCCCATTTATGTAAGTTCATTAGCCCAATTTATATATTAATTTCTTTTTCTTGTAATCTTTAGTGAACACACTGGTAACATGAATCTGTTAGGATAAGGACCAAAAATGTGGATTTTATGGGTTTACAGACCTATAGTTGCCAAGTGATTATTACAAAGATTTGTTATACAACATCTATGAAGAAAACAAGAAATTAAAGAAAATGGGAAAGATTTCAAGTTCAAAGGAAGCCGGTGATGATTCAAAAGAGTAGATTATCAAAATGATGGAGGAGATGACTTTCGTCAAGTCAAAATTGAAGTTTTATGATAAAGTTTTCAATGTAATCTGTTTATTTCCTGTGTTCATTGGTTTTGTAGTAGCATTGGGTGTTAAGTATTAGTATCTAGGGTATGTACTAGTTATGAACCAGATGATCTTATGTAATTTCAAGTTTATATCTTCAATGTTTAATGAGTTTCTAAGTTTACACTTTGTTTAAGTTTGGTGACTTAGCATGATACTTGAATGTTGCAGTTTACATGTACTAGTTACATGAACCTAGCCGACTTTTCCCCTTTTACCAGGATACTTATGGCTTACATGAACCAGATACTTATGGCTTAACATGTTGGAAAATTGATAAAAGGATATCATTCATTACTACTTATGCCTTAACATCTTAAAAATTAGGTGTTGGGTTCAGTTACTGAGCCCTTCAGCCTCTCAGTAGATTTAAACATAAAATCCTCTAAGTATAGTCAAACTAAAGGATCTTCGGTTTGAGTCGCTGAAGAAAAGCTTTAACTCCAGTTCTTCGGGTTCTTAGAATATCAATATCCTATTTACTTTAGTTTATGTGGCGGTACAGAAACTGAAGACAAGACCTTAGCAAGAGCTTCAGTTCAGCTTGGTTGACAATTCCAAGCTGAACGATGTCTATCTCCTTAACAAAAAATAGAAAAAAAACGTTTCACTTCTAGAAGGTTTACAAGGCGGGAAAAATATTGCTTTATGTCAAAAGGAATAAAGCAATCTCCTTGGCGGGAAAAATATTGCTTTATGTCAAAAGGAATAAAGTAATATCCTTAGGATTGCTTTATGTCAAAAAGAATAAAGAAATCTCCTTGGGAATGACTACTTCTAAAGTTGGTATAGAAGTACAACAACTTTCCTTAAAGGACTGTACCTGGTACCTTAGAGTAAGTCTGCATTAAATGGTATCTCAACCACCAATTGGATGCATGACACGCGTACTAGGTGTTAACTTGTAACCCTAATGTTCATTGCCATAAAAGGAAGGTGATATGAGAGTAAATGCTATCTCTTCCAATTAATGTGAAACACATTGAAGAGCATTTATCTCTCAAACAAACGGAAAAGAAAACTGCTGAAGCTGAAGCTGCAGTTTCTAGTTGAATGATTTGTTTTCTTATACTCTAACTTTGGCTTAGAGTTTAAGTTTAGAATGAGATAACACCGCCAATTGTACATTCACCACCTAGCTATTCCGCAAGCAAGTGTTGTAAGTTGATTTTATTTGATTCTAATAAGAACCTATACGTTGAAAAGTTACTTCTATGTGTTTTAAACTTGTTCTTTATATTGTTTATATATATATATATATATCTGTTTAAAACTCACTTTCTTGCCACGGAATGTGACTAGTTTAACTCAATAAACCTTATATCACATTCAAGGGGACCAACTAGTGGTATCAGAGCAAACATATTAAGTTGGTCAATATCATTGGTAATGAATGTCTCTTTGTAGATTTTCTCTCTGAAAAAGAACCTAAAAAGGTCTCTGTAGCACTACAACATCTTGGATGGGTTGATGCCATGCAAGATGAACTAAACCAATTTTCTAGAAACAAAGTCTGGACATTAGTTCCTGCACCTTATGGTAAAACCATAATTGGCTCAAAATAGGTATTCAGGAACAAAAGAGATGAAACTGGAATTGTCATAAAAAACAAGGCAAGACTTGTAGCTCAAGGCTACAATCAACTAGAAGGCATATACTATGATGAAACCTTTACTCCTATTGCAAGACTTGAAGCAATTAGGATCTTTTTTGCCTTTGCCACTTACATGAACTTCATATTTTATCAAATGGATATCAAAAGTGCATTCCCCAATGGTAAACTAAAAGAAGAAGTTTATGTCAAACAACCTCCAGGTTTTGAGAGCAGTGAGTTCCCCAACCATGTGTGCAAATTGGACAAAGCCCTTTATGGACTTAAACAAGCTCCAAGAGCATGGTATGAAACTCTCTCAACCTATCTCACTGAACACAAGTTTGTAATAGGTAAGATAGACATCACTCTATTTGTCTACAAAACTCAAACTGATGTGATTTTGGTGTAAATCTACGTTGATGACATTGTCTTTGGGTCCACCAGCACAAAATTATGCAAACAGTTTGCTAAACTGATGACTCAAAGATACGAAATAAGCATGATGGGTATCCTCACCTATTTCCTTAGATTTCAAATTAAACAATCTAAAAGAGGCATTTTAATCAACCAAGAAAAATATGTCAAGGATCTGCTAAAAAAGTATGACATAAATGGTTCATCAGTGAAAACTCCAATGGTACCCCCTAACAAGTTAGGACCTGATCTCAATGGAAAAGCTATAAATGAGACTCAGTATAGAGGTATGATTGGATCACTAATGTAACTAACTGCAAGCAGACTTGACATTCAATTCTCAACTTGTCTCTATGTAAGATATCAAGCAAATCCTAAAGAATCCTACGTTATTTCTGTTAAGAGAATTTTCAGGTACCTAAAAGGTACTCCCAGTCTTGGTCTTTGGTATCCAAAGTGTTTAGGTTTTGTCCTAAAAGGATACTCAGACTCTGACTATGCTGGATGCAACATGGACAGAAAAAACATTTTAGGTGCCTGTCAGTTGCTAGGAGGCAAACTTGTGTGCTGGAGTGCAAAAAAGCAGTAATCTGTAGCTATGTACTCAGCTGAAGCTGAATATGTAGCTGCTGCTGAATGTTGTGCCAACATACTATGGATGAAGAGTCAACTCACTGACTACGACATCATATATGAAAAGGTACCCATATTTTGCGATAACACAAGTACTATTGCAATTTCAAACAATCTAGTTTTGCACTCAAGAACAAAGCATATTGATATCAGATATCATTTTATTAGAGATCATATTCTCAAAGGGGACATTGAATTACATTTCATTCCCACTCAATATCAACTTGCTGATATCTTCACCAAGCCTCTGGATGAGCCAACTTTCAAAAGATTGATCATTGAACTAGGTATGCTGAACATTGATTCAAAACCCGAACCTTCAGTATTGACTGAAGATTCAGTGATTTCATGCAAAATTGAACAACCTTTCATATGTTAAAATGTCAGTTCAGTTCTTATATGTTACCTTTAGCTTGCTTAAGTGAAGTAACTGAGCAATCACACATGTCTCATTCATAAATTTGCATGAGCATGTATGGTTTTGTCACCTTTGCTAGAGCAATGATATTGGTCACATCCAGAATTAGACAAAACTGCTTTATTTTCTTCAGTTCAGTTTACAAAACTTTTTGATCTAACTCTTCAGCTTTCTCGAGTGAAGTAACTGAGCAATTACATATGTCTCATTCATGGATTTGCATGAGCATTTGTGGTTTTGTCGCCTTTGCTGGAGCACCGGTGTAGATGGATATTACAATAATCAGTTCAGCATAACATAACATCAAACCTGAACCTAGTTCAGTCTTTAAACATTAATCACAAGGTCAGTTTAAAAGCAAATGTGATTTTTAAAATTAATATAATTTTATCAAAATAATTTCCTTCCCAAAGAAGTTTTTTAATTTAAATATATTAAAAGAGGATACCCAAAAGTTAGAATGACCTCACCATCTTTCTCTCACCTACTTTTACAGTTGAATAGACGGTTGTTCAATGTTCTAGGTGTTAGAGGCATGCTGTGCTGACTTTCATTAAATACAAAGTTTAGCACACATGTTGAATTAAAAAACCTTAAACATTCCCTATAACTTTATAACCTCAAATGATAGTTACAAATTATCAAAGAAAAAGTTGTAACTTCATCAATCATATAAATCTCACCAAACCAATCAACAACTCATTCTTCACAAACTCATCAAGAACACACACGCAAAAACCTCAAACCAAATCAAACCTTCAAAACGCTAAATAACCAAAATGGCAGAACCATCATCACAAAACCTCTCATCACCAAAAATAACTCCAAACTGACACTCAGGATAGACCCGAAAGCTCAAATCCTTTCTTACCTGCAGATCAGGTTGAGTTCACTTTTGATGAAATAAACTTCACCACCAACAATAAGGTTGCCTTACTATACCCAGATTACCTAAAATCCGAATACTTTCAAATCGTCTCTGACTTCATCTCAAAATGTTGTCTTAGGGAAGCATTTACCAGAGCCCTAACCCAATATGTCGAATACTTAGCTGAGTTCTAGTATACTATAAAAACCTTAGAAGACTCTAAGATATAGGTGTCCACTCCTACAGGAGGAATAAGGGGGAAGATAGGCATCACTACCTTTAGGAATGCTCTTAGAGCACATTACTTACCTCACTCAAGTGAGTATGTCTCTCTACCTTCCTTAGTAGTAGTAAGACCATGGTTTGCAACGATTGGGTACAATAGGGAGATATGGGCCAAAGGAACCCTTAAGAAGAGTTGTCTACCTCATAGGTGGAGATTGTTGATGGCTCAAATCATTCAATGTCTAGGGGGTAAGACAGGTGGACTGGATTAAATTTCAAACAAGGATGCTACCATCCTATATTGTTTAGCAGATGGAGTGCAAGTAGATTTTGCTAAGATAATTTGGGAAGATATAATCCACAAGCTAAACAAGAAAACAAGGGAAAACGTTGTTCCCTACCCTTGGTTTATATCTCTCTTTTGGGAATATATGATGCCTGAATATGATCATGAAGACCTCACCATCAATCCTACTCAAGTCTTCAGTGTTCACAATTGGGCACTGAAGCCAAAACAACCTGAAGGACCTCCCTTCACTGACCACATGCAGGCCATCTGCAATATAGATGTGCCTGTAGAATCCCAAGCTCTAACAACCTCCTCAAAAACTGAGATGAAGGTTCCCCAAGGCAAAAAGCCTAGAGCTAGAAGTGGAATTAGAAGAAAACAATCTTCAAAACACACATCCGAGTCCAGGACTGAGGCATCTAAATCTAAAACTGGCTAATCGGATAAAGAAACTCAGTCCAGTTCGGCCAAAGACAAAAGCCCAAGCCATCTTTCATCTTCTACACCAGTGGTTGGTGATATACATAAAGAGGCACAACAAGCAGCTGGTGGCTCAACATATTTAGGGGCCACCAGTGAAGAAGGAGCCCACCCTCAGCTTAGTAGTGGTATGTCTGCATTTATTCTTATTGAACATGTTTATTCAGCTTCTTTCATTTTTACTCTGAGTCTGCATTAGGATGTGATGCTTCAGTAGATTCCATAGCTAAAGCTGATCTTGGAAAATCTGCTCCTAATGATTCTATACCTTCACAACAGGGTATGGATGAAGGAACCAAAAACTATTCAATTGATCACATATTTGCAGGGACTAATCCAAGTGTTCTTATAGATAAAACCAAATTTGCTAGAGATGGGTTGAAAACTGCCCACACTAACTTAGGTACTAATGAGGAGTCAAGATCTGATGAAATTTTAAAGAAAATAAACCTAGAAGATCTATCAGATTTTATGCAAGACACAAGATCAGCTTTCTTGACTCCTGACTTCCCACAAGATGAGCCCATCATTGTTTCAGATGAGGGTGAAGAAGAGGAAACTGAAAGATATAAAGACACTCATACCACCTCTTATGATGGACCAGAAGACACTTCAATTCCACACCCTCCATCTCCTAAATCAATTCAAATTCAAAAGTTGATGGCTCAGGTTCACTTACTTCAATCTCAGAAGGACGAGCTAGAACAACAAAAAGCAAAGGCTGAACCAGAAGTTGCTTCCCTTAAAGCTAAGCCCTTATATCCAGATATCAACCAACTTACTTAACTTCTGGTAACTTCTTTGAAACCTAAAATATCCAAACTCTTAGCCTCACATGACTTTGCCAGCTGCTTACCAACCGAACTGAAAGAGCTCCCCTCAAAAATCACTGAATTATCTGGAGATGTTAAAGAGCTAAAGAAGCATATTCGAGACATGGAAATTGAGCTACCTGGGGACCTAAAAGAGATCCCAAAGAAACTGGAGACTTTCACTCCCAGGTTGCTGAACTAAAGACTATCTAATGGGAACTAGAAGAGTTTCTTGTTTTGCCAAATCAAATATCTTCAGTTCAAGAAAAGCTAAAGACTTTGGATGCACTTCCAAGTATATTAAACAAGGTCACTGTCAGCTTGAACATGTTTGCAAGCCTCATAAATCCATCATCCCAACAGGCTAAAGACAAAGGTGTTCCTTTAGCAGGCAAATCTAATGCTTCACCTGCTGAGGCGGAGAAGAACACATATTCAGCTACAAAGGAAGCAAACCTAAAGAATGATTTGGTTGATCTTATGGGCAGTGATGTGGTGGAAGAGTACCACAAAAAGAAGTTACTGTATGATAAATACTGTGACAAGATGCTGAAAAGAAGGAAAAGCCCTAAGATCACAAATTATGATGTTCTTACCAAAAAAGGCCCTATCACACTGAAAGTATATAGGGAAGATAAGACTGATGAAGTCATCTTAAATTTTAAGGTCAGTGATCTACATCTGGCTGAATGGAGAGAGGTAGTACAAGCTTGTCCTGATAGGAAAGAAAAAGGATGGAAGACCATCTATGGATTGATAAAGACAAGCATGGAATACCTTAATCAAACTGAAAAAGAACTAAAGATTGACTTCAACAAACCTCTCAAAGAACAAGATCCTTTGAATGAGCTAAATGATTTAGCTAAGAAAAGGAAAAGAACTGATGACTTAAAAGACCATTCTAGGTCAACCAAGAAACACAAGTCATTAGTTCAACATGAAAAAGAGGTTCATTGAGCAACAAGAACATTAGATGTTGTAATATTTTGTATTAGATTTATATTTTATATTTTTAATGTAATGAAAGTTAATAGAAATGGTTATCAGTTATGTTGTTCAATTTATATCGGTTATGTAAGAAGAAGTTGTTTTGCTCACTTACAACTGATTTTAACTTAGGCTCTTTGTATATTCAAATAAAGGGAGATTGTTGGGTTCAGTTCCTGAGCCCTTCAGCCTCCTAGTAGATTTAAACATAAAATCCCCTAAGTATAGTCAAATTAAAGGATGTTCAGTTTGAGTAGCTGAAGAAAAGCTTCAGCTCCAGTTCTTTGGGTTCTTAGAATATCAAGATCATCTTCAGTTTAGTTTATGTGGCGGTACATAAAATGAAGAAAATACCTTAGCAAGAGCTTCAGTTCAGCTTGGTTGACAATTCTAAGCTGAACGAGTCTATCTCCTTAACAGAAGATTGAAACAAAATGTTTCACTTCTAGAAGGTTTACAAGGCGGGAAAAAGATTGCTTTACGTCAAAAAGAATAAAGAAATCTCCTTGGAAATGACTACTTCTAAAGTTGGTATAGAAGTACAACAACTTTCCTTAAAGGATTGTACCTAGTACCTTAGAGCACGTTTGCATTAAATGGTATCTCAATCACCCATTGGATGCATGATACACGTACTAGGTTAACTTGTAAACCCTAATTTCTTTGCCTATAAAAGGAAAGGGATATTGAGAGTTAATGCAATCTCTTCCAATTAATGTGAAACACATTGAAGAGTATTTATCTCTCAAACAAACTGAATAGAAACTGCTGAAGCTGAAGCTTCAGTTCTAGTCAAATAGTTTGTTTTCTTATGCTCTTAACTTTGGTCAGAGTTTAATTTAGAAGGATATAACACCCCAATTGTCATTCAACCACCTTTCTATTCCGCAAGCAAGGTGTGTCATAGATTCTTTATTTGATTCTAATAAGAACCTATACGTTGAAAATTTACTTCTGTGTGTTTTAAACTTGTTATTCATACTATTCATATATATATATATATATGTGTGTGTGTGTGTTTAAAACTCACTTTGTTGTCATGTAATGTGATTAGTTTAGCTCAATAAACCTTATATCACATTCAAGAGGACCAATATTAGGCATAATAGTCACTGTTACTTTACAAACATCGTATCATTAAGTTCAAAGTGCATAACACCTAGATAATAAAGTCTTCCAATCATAAAGTTTTAACCACAACAGAAACATACAAAAGAAGTTACTTTTACATAACATAGCATCATCATTCTAAATTAAGGGCATTTGAGCTTATTGAACCAATTCCATGCACCTTCTTGGCCAGTTGTTTCTTCAAAATCCTTTCAATCCTAGGCCTTGGTCTGATAAAGTTTAATATCCTTCTTGGTCTACCTGCATGTAGCTCTTGTTTTACAGCTTGTGGCTCTTGTTCTACAACTTGATAGTTTTGGCTGTTTTGAGTTGAGGCAAATGCAGTATCTGAGAAGTGATGAGTCTCTTGAGTGGCTATAATGGAGTCATTAGCTGCATTTTGGTTGGTTTCTTGTGGCACTTCTGAGTTCTCAATAGGATCAGATTCATTATCATTTTCTCCCAATCCAAACCATCTACCTAAATTACTAAATCTTCAAGTTTATACAGACCCTATTCTGTATCCTACCCCCTCTCTTAACAGTTGTTTTAACCCTTCTACCTTTTCTCACACCAAACTGACCACAACCCCTAACATCACTAGATCCCCCATCATCAAAATAACCAGAACCTCTAACGTCATTCTTTTTAAAACCTCTGACATCACTAGACCCCCCACATCAAAATGACTAGAACCCCCCCCACAACTTATTAGAACCCCCCACCTTATACAACTGGTTCATCTACCACTGGTGTATCAATGTCCTCATCTATAAGTGAACTACCCACTACTGGTGTCTTTCTTGGCCTTCCTTTCTTACATGGTGGTTTGGGTGGTAAAATATCAGTTTTAATTTTACAACCCTTTTTATTGTGTCCTTTTTGTTGACAATTTGTACAAGTCATAGTAACACCAGCCTTAGAAACCTTGTTTGGATTTTTGTTTCATGGACATGCCTAATTCTCTTCTTTCATGGCCTACCAGGCATTATTCTTGGTTTAGGTGGCAATACTCTAGACATATCACTATAGTCAGGCCAAAAGGTCATTCCCCCTAGTGGTGTTAAGTATTGATGATATGTGTCATAAAAAGCTTGTTTCCTATAACAACCTGGAACATAATCTTTTGCCATCCTATTTAACTTGAAAATAATAACTATAGTGATGTGTCGTTGTGTGGCTGTAATTTATGTTTCAATTTTTAAATTTATATTTTGCCGACTTCACCAAAAACAACACTTTAACGGGCAGTATACCCGGTCAGATGGGAGTTTCATGGTAAGTATGGTGTCGATCACTAAGAGCGAGAGACAATCTTTTAATTTATTAATATTTTTGTTATCTAAACTAAGTTAATTATATTCTATGGTAAGCCTATGTTAATCCTAAATCTAACAGATAAGGGGCGTTTTTCAGCCTGAGAGACTGGCACGGGTTTTGTGGTGACTAAGATCAACTTAAGACACAATAATACACGCAAGTAAATTAACAGAAGATAAAAGAGCGGTCTAGCCAAATATAAGAAAATTTCTTACTATGCAGCATGTAAACACTAAGATTCTCAAAGAGAATAAAAACTTAAGAACAAAACTAAAAGAGCTAACAACAATCACTGAAACATGGCTTAACAGTTCTAACAAATTAAATTAATGTATCAGTGAACAAATCACCTCTCAAAAGAAGAGAATTTTGGGAGTTGATCAACTCACTAAATATCCCTCCAGTTCTGGGCAAAAAGACCTAGTCTTTATATTATCTTTCTGCTGATGACACAAAAGTGTCCATACCTGGTGTTGAAAGACCCTAGTTTTTTGAAGCTGAAGGTTTTATTATGCCAAATCATGATACTGGTAGGATACTCCTAGCTGAGTCACAAAGAAACACAACTGATCCCTCAGTTGCTATCACTGACTCTTTAGCGACTGATTATGATTCAGCGGATGAATCTTCAGTCTGTAGCACCCCTCTTCCTCTTTCTGATGATGTTGGATGGTGATGAACCTATTTCTGGACAAAAGACTATCAAATCAATTTTAAGGTCAAAATTCACATGATGTGCTGTCGTTGTATGGTATATTTAAGATGATTCAATGTTTTTAAATTTATGTTTGTGCGATAAACAAAACAACACATTTAAAGGGCAAAAAAAAAAATTTTTTGTTACCCAATAGGTAGTGTTTTCGGTTGTAAGTAGGGTGTCGACACTAAAAAGCGAGGTTAAATCTATCAATTTAAATAATTTTTTGGTTATCTAATCTATTGTTAATTCTATTTCATTCTAACCTTGTTATACCGTTATTTCAGTGTAAAATCTAATTCTAATAGAAAAGGCAGGTTTTTCAGCCTGAGAGACTGGCACGGTTTGGTTGGTGTCTATAATCAATTCAAGGCACTTTTACCCACGCAAGCTAATTAACAAAAGATAAAAGAGCGGTCGAACCTTATATAAGAAAAATGTATTAACCATTATTAATCTGATTAGAATGTTGGTTTGTTTATTTAGTGCAATGATTTCTTCTCTCGAGGTGGCATATCATTCTTAAGACTTAGGCGTTACATCATCCTAAGACCTAGACACAATAATTTTGTCACAATTTATGCATCCGATAAAGCATTCCTTCTTTGCTTTCTTATAATCTATCTTAGGGATTAAAGAAATGGTGATCTTGTTAAACCCTAGCTCATAGAGACTTTACCCACTTACTGCTTAACGGCGATTTATACAATAGTAGTCCACTTGTCCATACCTATTCAAATGGTCAGAACGTTCTTGTTGAATTATCTAGGTCACCTGCTAGTCATCTCGAACAATAAAAAACCATTGGTACTATCCAATTAACTAGTTAAGCCCGAAGCGTATCCTAGACATAAACTTAGAAAGACAATAAAACTTAGAAGGACAATATTTGTGTAACTATTGTTCTAGATGTATAAATTACTATATGGAGAGCTATCCCAGACTCTACATCTTCTTGGTTCGCTTTACTAGATCCAGTTGAATGATAGGTCGCATACAAAAGCACGTAAACAAGTATAAATTGATAAACATAAACAAGCACTAAACGATAAATCAAGAAATTGAGATAAAAAATACCAAATATTCAAATCTTTATAATGGCTTATACCCGAAGGTTCCTTCAAACATAATAATAAATACAAGAGCAATTATTTAGCCAAGGTAAACTAACAGAGTTAACGAATGATACCAAAAACTGAACGATTACTAAAGTATGTGGAATTTCACGTTGTCTCCTATGGAATTGATAACGTTGTTTGACCTCTTCTGCTCTTTTTCTCTTCTGAAAATTGAGTTTTGTGGTTTAGGTATCGAGAATATGATTTAGCACGCTTAAAACTCATTTTTAAGTTTTCTATTTATAAGGTCTGGAAGTCGGTTCGATACGGCGTATCCAAGTATTGGATACGGCGTGTTGGGGGTTTCTTAGAGTAGGGACTACGCTTGATATCTTCCAGAATATTATATTGATTCCATATCTTGAATACGGCGTATTGAGTCCTCTGGATACGGCGTATTGATCTTTATTCTTCTGTGGTCTTTGGTGAGTGCAGGCACGGATACACCGTATCTTCCTTGATGGATACGGCGTATTGGTCTTCAGAATAGTAATCTTCAAAATATCTTCATTTAAGCTCCAGAATGCGCGCCTTTTGCTATCTTTCACCAATTACTCCATAATTACTGCAATTCTCAAATATAAACGATTAAGTAATAATTCTTTGCAATAACTATACAAAATGGGTTAATAACATGGGATAAATGATGCTATAAAATAGACGTTATTTGATGTCATCAAATATCCCCCCACTTGAATCCTACTTGTCCTCAAATAGCCTTTAGAAGTTTATAAAAATGTATCCCTAAGGATATTTTATGTTAAAGCACTTATTTGATCTATTACAAGTACACAACCAAACACCTCACGAAATAGGAAGATGAAAACACTCAAATCACTCAACTAATCTATGTGGTAACATGTAACTAATTCGCTCAATTGTTCGGTCGTGACGAGTATTCTATCATAAGCTTGGCAAGGATACACATCTCCACCACTAAAGCCAAGGAGTAACAAGTTTATAAAGGTAAATATGGGTTTTTTGTATGGAAAGGCGTATGGTTGATCAATCTACAATCTTTCACCAGAAGTACCACTCCAACAAGGCAGCTGAAGCACACATACATGGCCGTAACGACGGAATAGACATGTGTGTTTGATCACATCCTCATTCGAATTTAACTAACGGTTAGGATGAAGAATGATATAGGGTAGGAACCTTCTAACTTTCACCAAAAGTCATAAACCAACGAGGCAGCTAAGACATGCATACATGGCCGTAACGACGGAATAGACATGCACGCTCGAACAAGTCCTCATTCGCGTAAAACCAATATATAGCCTTTGTAAGACAATAGCTAACTTGAATAAATCCAAATCAACTATGTGAGAGACACTGACTAATGATTATCAATTGATAATGCGGAATCTTAACACAAGAGTTTAGAAGAACGAATGAAACAAATTTGTATGATTTCTATTAGCTCCTAGATGCTTCTATTGATATTTCAATCACGTACATAACATTGTGCCTTAGGGTTCCTTTTATACACCAAGGAAACCCTAATGGGCTTTACAAACGTGTGAAAAGATAATACATATAATTTCCTAAGATATCTCCTAAGATATCTCTAAGATAACTATTACTATTCTGTTACAAAAAAATAAAACAGACTAACAAGAACAGACTTAAACTAATAAGACCAGTACTAACTATAGTACTGCTACTCTACCAGTACTAACTTTAGTACTGCCAGACTTAACTTAGTACTACCAGTATTAACTTAGTACTGCCAGAACTAACTATTACTACCAGACTTAACTGTTATACTATCAGTATTAAGTCTTTTACAATCTATTTCCCAACAAATAGCTAGAGAAGTAACAACAGTAGAGTCGGCGGGAGCTAGGTGCTCCTCCTCCTCATCATCGTCATCCTCGGAGGACTCCTCCTCCTTATCCTCATCGTCATCAACATCAGTAGCATAGTAAATCGGGCTCTCCTCCAGATCCTTCTTCAGATCAGAGTCAACCACATAACCCGGTAATAGGGCTGCAGGTGAAGTATTAGTAGGTAGAGGCTGATCCTTGACTGGAATATCATCATCTGATGGAGCAAGGTACTCTGGGTAAACTGGCTCTGGAACGTACACTGGTATATGATGCTCTAGCTCCATAGGGTCAGGCATATAAGCTGGTGACAATGGTGCTGCCTGCCCTTGTTGGGCAATCTCCTCGTAAGGGTCCATAGTCGGGATACTCTATGATCGTGCCTTAGAGGAAATGGAAGTATATGACACAGTAGAATGATCAGAATCCGATGACATGACTATATCTGAAACAATAATATAAACTTATATAAGTATATTATATAAGACCAGTATAATATATACGTAATATGATATAACCACGTATATAAATCATGTAAACATCTAGTTTAACCAACTAATGCAACCAAATAGTGTAAGTCTCGTAAAAAACATTTGTATGATGCAATGTTTGAAAACGGTTATAGTCTAAGTAAAAACATTTGACCTGGTTCTCTATATAATTCCGGATAATTTCTTTGATAGTTTCTTCATCTTCGGATTCACCAATAATTGTGATGGTAGTAAAATCACATGAGCTTTGACTACTAATATATATTCCTGTTAGTGCAAATATTACAATATTTAATCTACACAGTCTCGTTTGTTTTGTTGATGACAAACACGTAACTTGTAATACATAAGGTAAAATGTACAAGTTACTCATAATCGTATTTTGTCTCAACATACATCAACATCTCTCCATATCTCGACTCCTCGTATGTTGCAACACAGGTTCGTACATGTTTGTTATGTTACATTATGATCAAACCTATTTTCACATTTTTCATTCACAAGTATTTTTATACAAATGCATCTCTTTTGGTTTTATACTAAATTTTACATCTAACTATATATTTTATTTAGACATGTAAACTTTATTTTGTCAAAACTCAACTAGACTTTTTATTCTTACATGTACAAGTTTGCTTTCACTTTTAAGTAAATGTAAAATGCAAAATAAAAGTAAAAATAAAATATTTTCTGAATGGAATCGGCGGGAAACGTAAGAACTGGCAAAATAAAAATAATTTTTTTTTTTTGAGAATGGAACCGGCCAATGGAACTAGCGACGCTCCAAGGGAACCGGCGGAACCGGACTACAGTAGAATTTTAGCCTATAAATACCAAGCTCTTTCTCACCATTTTACACAATTTTCACACACATTTTATCTGCATTTCTCACTCATTTGGATCAGTAGCAATAGTCATTAAACATGTAGGATCCCGTTAACACTTCACTTCATACAATCGATCACGAAATCGAACTAGAAATGAGAAAGACAGATGAGTTGTTTTAGAGAGAGAAACTAAAGAGAGCTTAGAGAGAAAAATGAAAAGATATTTCTTAGATATTTTGAACAACTAACTTTTCCAAGTGGAAAAGTTCCTTATATACCCCGACACTTAAAAGTGACGCGCGGGATATTTAACTAGGACCCGGGCTCGGGTTTTGCTTAGGATTAAACCCAAAACATATACAATATTAGATTAACTATCGAGCCCGATTCCTGATACTTTCCTATTACAACGTTAACTAATTGATTGACCGAGACTTAAATACATAATGAACGAACTTCATGTTCTACTCAATATTTTGAGGCTAACAATCTCCCCCGAAGTGAGTTTATTGATGACACTCCTTCATGAGATCAATGAGATTGCTTTTGTCGTTAAGCTCATGCGGTCTTGGTCTTTCTCTTTGTTATTTGTTGTAGGCTTGTTCCTTCATGCTTTGCGATCTTGACTTTGAGCCTTTGTCATTGTCTTTATCGTCTTTGCCATCTTGCGATCTTATGTCTTTGACCAACATGCTCATACTTTTGCATTATCTTGAAAGCTTCAAATCAGAGTTTGCGGAAGTCTTTGTCTTTTAAATCTTGAGCTTTCTAGATAGTATGTCTTCGTAGATTGAGCATTTGAATAGGATTGAGGTTGCCGTTACCACCGTTTGACCTGCAGGTTTACGTTAGTGATAAACGAGAAAATTGATTTGAAAATCAATCGACGTGTCACTCGTTAAAGAGTTTTTGTAACACATCGAGAGTGTCATGTTTTTATCAAAATTCATCAACCGTCAATTCATTTACTGGACCAAATCGATATCCAGTTGTCACAAGTTTGATTCATATAGAATCTCGCAAGTCACCTACCGCAGTGCTGTTTGATGATGACACTGGAAGGATTTCCATTCGTCATTGTGAATACTAAAGAGTATCACTCTGAATGTTCTGGCAAATATCACAATGATATTGCGTAGGACTCTTGTTAACAGCTTGTGAACTTGATGATGTTCAACAAGTGTTTGAAATGGAATGTGTCCTAACGAGATTTTTATTGATCTCTTGGCTCTAGACTCGATTAGTGCATTTTGGTTTTAGTACTCGGAGGCTTGAGCAGATTGCCACCTATTCAATATCAACGATCTCAGAATGAGATGTCAATAGATAACGTGTGTATCTCCGTGACAAATGAGACAAGTTTCTGTTGAGAGAAACCCGAATAGCTGGGAAGGGTTGTGCATTGCATCACTGGGTCCATGATGTCGTTTTCAATGTCAGCAATCAACTTGTGATTCTGACAGCATATGTATTGACCCGATTTCTGCCTTAAGTTGTGTGGAGGGCTTCTTTCTTTAGACCCTTTATCCATACATTTCTTTTTCATTCTTCAACGCCTTCAATGCTTACCAGGACGTCATTACTAACACCTTGTTGTGATTGTTCCAGTGTTAGCTCAATCTTAGTCGGCATTATTCCCATATACATTCATCTCTAATCATACCTAAGGACTGCTATTTCTAACTTTGGATTATCCTTAGGTAGATCCTCCGGTTCTGGTTGGATCATAGGATTAGGATCCCGTTAACACTTCATATAACACATATGATGAACAAATTTGTAACAAGAAATTAGTAAGAAAGATGGTGGTGTAGAGAGAGAAAGAAGAGAGAGATGAGAGAATTAAGAGAAAAGATATTTATTAAAAATGAGAAGAGATATTTTTCTAAGTAAAAATATCTATATATTCCCCTACACATTTAATGTGACGCGCAGGATATTTAACTAGGACTCGGGCTCGAGTTTTGCTTGGGATTAAACCCGAAACATATACAATATTAGTTTAACTATCGAGCCCGATTCCCGATAATATTCTATTACAACATTAACTAATTAATTGACCGAGACTTAAATACATAATGAACAAACTTCATGTTCGACTCAATATTTTCAGGCTAACAATCTCCCCCGAAGTGAGTTATGATGACACTCCTTCATGAGATAATGAGATTGCTTTTATCGTTAAGCTCATGTGGTCTTGGTCTTTCTCTTTGTTCTTTGTTGTAAACTTGTTCCTTCATGCTTTGCGGTCTTTACTTTTGGCCTTTGTCATTGTCTTTTACGTCTGTGCCATCTTGCGATCTTATGACTTTGACCAACATGCTCATTCTATGCATCATCTTGAAAGCTTTATTTCAGAGTTTGCGGAAGTCTTTGTCTTTAAATCTTGAGCTTTCTAGATAGTATGTCTTCGTAGATTGAGCATTTGAATGGGATTGAGGTTGCCGTTACCACCGTTTGACCTGCAGGTTTACGTTAGTGATAAACGAGAAAATTGATTTGAAAATCAATCGACGTGTCACTCGTTAAAGTGTTTTTGTAACACATCGAGAGTGTCATGTTTTTATCAAAATTCATCAACCGTCAATTCATTTACTGGACCATCTCGTGATCCAGTTGTCACAAGTTTGATTCATATAGAATCTCGCAAGTCACCTACCAAGAGCTTGTTTGATGCTGGCTCAAGCAGGATTTCCATCTTCATTGTGAATACATTAGTATCACTCGGATGTTCTGGCAAATATCACAATGATATTGCGTAGGACTCTTGATAACAGCTTGTGAACCTGATGATGTTCAACAAGTGTTTGAAATGGAATGTGTCCTAACGAGATTTTGATTGATCTCTTGGCTCTAGACTCGATTAGTGCATTTTGGTTTTAGTACTCGGAGGCTGGAGCATATTGCCACCTATTCAATATCAACAATCTCGGAGTGAGATGTCAATAGATAACGTGTGTATCTCCGTGACAAATGAGACAAGTTTCTGTTGAGAGAAACCCGAATGGCTGGGAAGGGTTGTGCATTGCATCACTGGGTCCATGATGTCGTTTTCAATGTCAGCAATCAACTTGTGATTCTGACAGCATATGTATTGACCCGGTTTCTGCCTTAAGTTGTGTGGAGGGCTTCTTTCTTTAGACCCTTTATCCATACATTTCTTTTTCATTCTTCAACGCCTTCAATGCTTACCAGGACGTCATTACTAACACCTTGTTGTGATTGTTCCAGTGTTAGCTCAATCTTAGTCGGCATTATTCCCATATACATTCATCTCCAATCATACCTAAGGACTGTTATTTCTAACTTTGGATTATCCTTGGGTAGATCCTCCGGTTCTGGTTGGATCATAGGATTGATTCCTAACCTAACCACCTTATGACTTCAGATTTGTCATGAAATTAAGATGTTGTTGGGTATAAGATCGAACCATAAAACCTTTTTCTTCAGCACATTGAGTCGAATAGATCATATTTTAATTACATTTTCTCCCCTTATTTTAAATAATAAACACTTAGTTTTTGAAATACCTTGTGATTAAAATATGTCTTGAAAAATCTGTGGGAGAAAATATGGTCAGCATGAATGGTTTAGAACATTTTGATAATGTTTTGAATACATTTAGAATGGTCGTTATATGATGAATTCCAAAGATCATTTAAAACTTTGTTTTTCGAAAAAACTCCCCCTCAAAATTAGGACCAATTGAAAAATTTTGTCTTTTGAAAACATTGTGAGGATTTTGAGTGTTGGAACACACAATTTTGAAAGCTTATGAATATCAACGAGAATTCTTGAAAAATTGTGTTCAACTTTTTGAAAAACAGATGTTAGAGGACTTCTGCTTCTAACGGTAAGTAATCGCACTGAAACGTTCACTTTTCCCTTTTTCTTGAGCTAAAAACATTGATGTCTTGTATGAACAGCTCAAGACCGACAAACATATTATTTTCTTGTTGTGAGATAGTTATAAACCTTCCTTTATTTGATGTCCGAGGTAATGTACTGACCTTTCCACATAAGCCATCTATAAAATTAAAATGGACATGTTTTGAAAGCTATTTGAAAAACTCTCGCTCGAATTCATTTACTCACACCCGTAGTCAATGTTAATTCGACATTTCTAAGACGTAAATGTTATAGATTCCAAGAGACATGTCGAGAAGATTCTTTTTGGAAATTTTCTGATTTTTCTGATTTGTATTTATTTTACCCTGTTTGTCCTCAGCAATGGCTATATGATGTGAATAGTAATTCCAACTCTTGTTGTGATGTAGCTGTCTTGTCTGCTGGAGGAACAACTTTTGGAACCAGCTTTGAACTTGACTGTTCATTTCTGTGGTCTTGAATTGCGAGTTCTGAACTGTTATGATCAGAAAAAAGTCATTTGATGAAGAACGAGCCTGAACTGCATGTTTCAAACGTCATTGCCATGAAGACCGAGGCTTGAACTGCTGCGATCAAACGTCATTTGAACATTGAGGAACGGGGCCTGAAGTGTTATTTTCAGCAGACGCCATTTCTTGTCGTTGTGGTGCGAGGTCTAAACTGTTGTGATCAGACATCATTATGTGATCATCAAATAAAATTTCCATAAAGCCTGTTTCTCTGAGATATCTTTCTTTATTTCGCACCAACTCTGAGGTCCTTCCTCTGTAGGATTGAACGATGTACCTGTAACTTAAGAGAGTACCTGCACTGACATAAAAGCTTGTTCGCTTCTCACATTGGTTTTAGATATCTACATTTGAACCATTTGGGGTTCACTTTCAAACCTTTGTTGTGCTATAGGCGAATGTCTTTCCTGTTGGGAACCCATCAGGACAAAAGTGCTTGAGAATTCTACCCGTTGGTTGCCACCTAAGACAAGATCCTAGGACTTGTTGTTTTTCTCATGCACATTGGTAGCTTTTTTATGAAAACCTATGTCGCTTTTGGGATCTGTCTTTTGTTTCGTTGGCAACCCTTATTAGCTTTACGGGGTTAGTTTCTGTTTGTTTTGTCTTTATTGGATGAACCTTAGCACGTGAGTTGACTGTCTTTAGGAATTTTGTAACACCAAGAAATCATGATTTGCATTAAAGATGCATTTCTGACATGTCGAGCAACAAGAATTTTTGGAGTCAGAAAAATTGTCTAGAGTTCCTAGATGTTCTTGTGCCTGTTTCCTTAGCTCCTCTAGAGTAGTGATTAGAACAATATCGTATTGAGCTATACCTAGAGAGCTAGTTGCAATCATGTAATAGTTTTGCAGTGTCAGATTCTCTCTTTTAGTCAGATAATGTGTAGTGACTGGTTTTTGACAAATCGTTACACACATCAACTTGGGAGGCAAACCGGTTTCTATTGAAATTTTGGGTCGTTCGAAATTATAAACGCAGTCATTGTCGTAACAACTAACTGTTTTCATGTGGTGTAAAATTGTTTCCCAAAAGATTGATTGGTTTTGCAAACTTAGTATTCACACTATTTCCTGATTAGTTTTTCTAACTCAATTTTTTAATGCTGGCAATTCAAACCCTTTTTCTGAAGTTGAGCTTTGAATTTAATCATTATTGCAATCATAGAAGTTTGTGTTCTATGTTCATTACTCTCGGTGTCTTGATAGAATCAAACATTTCTTTGTAATGCCTTTTCAAAGTCTCATTTTCCTTGAGTAATTTAGCCACTTTATGTTCCAATTCGATGTTTATTGTTTCAATTACATCTATGTCATGTTTAACCTTGGCTTCATTACTTTTTACATTCAAAAATTGACCTTGTTGCCCTTCTTTTAAAACTGATTTTGAATTTTAAGTTTCAAGATTAACACAATGAGCTTCCATGTACTTGAAAAATCATTTTTGAATATGGGCAACATTATTTTTGAGACATACATTTTCAGACTCGAGTGATTATCTGAGAGTTAGTTTCATGTTATCATTAATTTAGCAGGTAAAGGGAGTATGTTCATAGACATTGTTCAGCAATCTGGTCAACCATTCCACCAATATTAAATTCTAGTTTGCTCAGTATGCTTTGTCCTGTAGCAGAAACATTATCATCAGTCGTTTGTACCTCAGCCATTTGGTTTCCTCTTTCTTCAATCATAAATGGGTCCTGATGTCCGCATCATTCCTTGATCTGCTGGCATCCTAACTTTTATGATTCTGTCCTATTGCTTTCAATGATAACTGAACTAGCATCCAATGCATCTGGTGCATTACTCGTATCAATCTTTTCCTCTGTCGTCTGCATCAGTCTTTCATTCACCCTGCTGTCATACTTCATTTTATGCAGCGCTCTTTTCTCAATCGACTTTTTAACATAATCCATGTTTTGGATCATGAATCACAGAATTCTGAATAACGAGTCGAGTGTAATTCAGAAAGGTAGTTTCGTGTCATTACAATATATTCATCATTCAAATAAATCTTTGACTTGATAAACATCTGAAACTGTGTCTCGAGAACTTTAAAAGAGGCCATGGATCCAATCTCTTGAAATTCGTTATTATCAAGTTGCTTTTGAAGTTGATCCATGTTTAGGAACATCGTGCCTGTGAAAGTCTCTAGATCTGACAAAAAAAGTGTCGTAAATGTGCGTTTGAATCCATCTTCGGTTCGACTTCCTTTTAAGTCGTTGTTTAAAAGACACTTGAGGTGTGAATGAAGTCATTGAAAAGATACCATGCAACTTTCTTTTGTTTTGTCTTGAATTAGTTGCATTTGTGTTTTTTGGAACTGAACACGAAGATAAGGGTAGTCTTTCTTCTCTCCATTTTATCGTGAGTTGAAGTGAAAGTTGTTGGATCTTAAGTGGATATGATGTGATTGAAATTGTGGTTGTGTATGCAATTCACGTTCACGGGATTTTACACGTCTATGATTAAAACCGATAAATGAATTAACGGGATTTTACAAAATCAATAGAAAACCGTGAATGATTTGATTCGGAATCGTGGCCAATGATTTAATTGTATAAAAACAGATAATTTTCTGGCTAGGGTTACAGCAGATTGTTTAAATAGGCTCACCAATCTGAAACGGGCCTAAAAATACAGATGGGCCGTGAGCTAGAACAAAAACAAGTCTAACACAAATTCCAAAAATCTAAAAAATGTCAATAACTCATAGTAAACAAGGGTTTTGGGCCTCGAAAAATCCTTAACCAGCTAAAGGTGGTTACAGCGGCTTCCGTCTTGTTTTTCTCTTCGATTTGAAAGGTCACGGGCCTAAAACGGACTTACGGATCAAGTTATGGCTGTTTTACTGAAGCCCTTTTCTCAACAAAATTTCTAGACAAAACGCAGTGGCCTTTTGAATCAAAACGCATGAACTTTATCAAACGCATTGGTTTGCGATTTGGTCAAAACGCAATGAAATTTAAGCAAAACGCAACGATCTTTATCAAAACGCAGTGACTTTTGAATCAAAACGCAATGACCTTTATCAAAACGTAGTGACTTTTGAATCAAAACGCAATGAACTTTATCAAAACGCAGTGGTTGAGATTTGGTCAAAACGCAATGAAATTTAAGCAAAACGCAACGGTCAAAACGCAATGGTCAAAACGCAATGGTCAAAACGCAATG
The DNA here is from genome assembly GCA_026074375.1 of Tanacetum coccineum. NCBI lineage: Eukaryota > Viridiplantae > Streptophyta > Magnoliopsida > Asterales > Asteraceae > Tanacetum > Tanacetum coccineum. Next base: position 79,368 of record BQNB010004098.1, on the reverse strand, counting down.
GTCAAAACGCAATGGTGAAAACGCAATGGTCAAAACGCATTGGTCAAAACGCAATGGTCAAAACGCAATGGTCAAAATAATATTCAAAAATATCCAAAACGCAACCATAAAAAAATTTCAAAATAGGGTTTTGATTATTTTAATATTTTAAAATTTCTTCTAACCAAAACGTAATGATTGCGTTTTGAACCTGTTTAATAAAAAAATCAAAACGCACAAAAAAATCAAAACGCAACATGAAGAAATCAAAACGCAACAAGAAAAAGTCAAAACGCAACAAGAACTTTTCCAGTTTGTCAAAACGCAACCTAGAAAAATACGACTTTTTCCACCAAAAATCGCCTTATAATCACCCTTTTTGACCTTTTAACTTGATTTCTCTTGCACAATTAGCTACCTTATGCCTAGATCTTCTTATAGACATAACTTCGACAACATCTAAGCACAAAAATTCGGGTTTGATTTTTTTTTCTATTGACTTCTTTTTGACCCACGAATTTGATCTTGTTGAACCACACGAATCAACCACGAATCCACACGTAGCTCTGATACCAATTGTAGGATCCCGTTATCACTTCATAACATACAATCGATCACGAAATCGGAACTAGAAAGGAGAAAGAAAGATTGAGTTGTTTAGAGAGAGAAATAGGAGAGAGAAATTGAGAGAGAAAAGAGAAAAGATATTTTTAGATATTTTGAACAACTTACTTTTCCAAGTGGAAAAGTTCCTTATATACCCCGACACTTAAAAGTGACGCGCGAAAAAAATATTTAACTAGATCCGTAGCTCGGTTTTGCTTGGGATACACCCAAAACATATACAATAATAGAATATCTATCGAGCCCGATTTTCCAAATTATTATCCCTATTACAACATTAACTAATTAAAGACCGAAGCTCCATCGTAGAGTGACCGAACTTCCTTGTTCGACTCAATAAATTGAGGCTAACATAAACGCAAGGGAACAAGGAGGAAATGCTAACGAAGCTGGGGGCCAAGGTGGGGCGCCAGCTATTCGAGAATGTACCTTTTCGGGATTTATAAAGTGCAACCCTACGGCCTTTCATGGACACGAGGGAGCTGTTGAGCTAAGTAGGTGGTTTGAGAAAACGGAAATGGTTTTTGGGATAAGTGAATGTGTTGAAGCAAGAAAGGTTAAATTTGCTACTGCCACACTTCAAGGGCGTGCCTTGACGTGGTGGAATTCCCAGGTTGCAACGATGGGATTAGAGGCTGCTAATCAGATCGGTTGGACTGAAATGAAAGGTTAATGACGGAAGAGTTTTGCCTCATTGAGGAAATTCAGCGAATGGAGCATGAACTATGGAATTTGAAGGTTAAGGATTTTGACATAACTGCTTACACTAAGCGCTTTCATGAGTTGGTTCAACTATGTCCGGAAATGGTCCTGAGTGAACGCAAGAAAATTGAAGCTTATATCCGTGGATTAACTGACAACATCAAGGGTACAGTTATTGGATCCAAACCCACAAGCCTGAATGAAGCTGTGCACATGGCACATGCCCTGATGGAGCAAAAGGCTCAAGCTCGAATAGAAAGGATTGCCAAGGGCAATAAAAGAAAATAGGAAAGTTCACAAGGTGGTAACAATGGTAATAACAGAAACAACAATAGGGACAACACCCGCCATAAACCATCAGAACCAATCAAAGGCAGGGAAATTCGCGATGCAATGACCACCCACCCCTGCTGAGCAAGGAGGGTATGCTGGAAACAAACCGCTCTATAATCGTTGTGGAAAGCATCACTTTGGTTATTGCAAGGTAGTATGTAGCAACTGTGGAAAGGCAGGCCACATGGCACGAGATTGTAAGGGCAAAGCTATAGCTACGGGTGCTAACGCGCGACCAACCGTGACGTGTTATGATTGTGGAGAAAAGGGACACACAAGGAACTATTGTCCGAAGAGAAGGGATCCACAAGGTGAGGAAGCTCGAGGTCGGGCTTACGTGATTAAAGATACTGAGAAGCAGCAAGGACCTAATGTGGTTACGGGTACGTTTCTACTCAACAATCGTTATGCTACTGTATTATTTGACTCAGGATCTGACAAAAGCTTCGTGAACACTAGTTTTAGTCACTTGATTGACATTAATCCAGTTAGACTAGACACTAGCTATGAAGTGGAATTGGCCGATGGAAGGGTCGCTAGTACTAATACTATCCTAAGAGGATGTACCCTGAACTTATTAAACCACTTATTTAAAATTGACCTTATGCCCATTGAGCTGGGAACTTTTGACGTAGTTATTGGGATGGATTGGTTAGTTGATCAAGACGCCGTTATCGTATGTGGCAAGAAGGTAGTGCATATACCCATCAAGAACAAGACGCTGGTAGTTGAGGGCGACCGTAGTACGTCCCGATTGAAGATAATATCCTGCATTAAGGCTAGTAAATACATCGAAAGAGGACATCAGTGTCCTGGGCACATTTAACCAGAAAGAACCAAAGAGAAACGTTAGAAAGGTACGCAGTGATTCGAGATTTCCCTGAGGTTTATTTCCTGATGACTTACCGGGACTCCCACCACCTCGGCAAGTGGAATTTAAAATTGAACTTGTACCGGGTGCTGCACCTGTTGCGCGCGCCCCGTACCGATTGGCACCATCCGAGCTGAAGGAATTGGCGGACCAATTGCAAGAGTTATCAGAAAAAGGGTTTATTCGCCCGACTCGTCAACCCCCCCCCGAGCCCCCACAACAAAATTTTAAACAAGAATTTAATGGGGAGCTCTAGTGTTGTTCATTAAGAAGAAGGACGGATCATTCCGTATGTGCATCGATTATCGCGAGCTAAATAAGTTGACAATCAAGAATCGGTATCCACTTCCGAGGATTGACGACCTGTTCGATCAACTTCAAGGTTCCAGCGTATACTCAAAGATCGATCTGCGGTCTGGTTATCACCAACTCCGAATTAGAGAAGAAGACATTCCTATTACTGCTTTTCGGACTAGGTACGGTCACTATGAATTTCAAGTAATGCTGTTTGGTCTAACCAACGCTCCTGCGGTATTCATGGATCTAATAAATCGCGTGTGCAAGCCATACCTAGATAAATTTGTGATCGTATTCATTGATGACATACTTATCTACTCCAAGAATAAAGAAGAGCACAAAAAACATCTGAAGATCATTTTAGAATTACTCAAGAATGAACAATTGTATGCAAAATTCTCAAAGTGCGATTTCTGGCTTGAGTCGGTACAATTTCTCGGTCACGTGATCAACAATAAAGGTGTTCACGTGGATCCTGCGAAGGTTGAGGCTATCCGAAATTGGTCTGCACCGACAACACCGAAAGAAGTCAGACAATTTTTGGGTTTAGCCGGATATTACCGAAGATTCATCGAGGGTTTTTTGTTAATTTCCAAGCCTCTAACTAAATTGACCGAGAAGAACAAAAAGTATGAATGGGGTACGGAAGAAGATGAGGCGTTCCAAACTTTGAAGCAGAAGTTATGCTCCGCTCCTATCCTAGCCTTGCCTGAGGGAACTGATAACTTCGTTGTATACTGCGATGCGTCGCACAAAGGTTATGGAGTTGTTCTAATGCAGAGGGAAAAGGTGATAGCATATGCCTCTCGACAACTGAAGAAACATGAGGAAAACTACACGACCCATGATTTAGAACTGGGTGCTGTAGTGTTTGCACTTAGACTCTGGAACCCCCCCCATTATTGTATTGTACTTAAGTGTACTGTGTACACAGAATCAAAGAGTCCATAGTACATTCTGGATCAAAAAGACTCAACATGATACATCGGTGATGGATTGAACTTTTGAGTGACTATGATTGCGAAATCCGTTACCATCCAGGTAAGGCCAACGTGGTGGTCGACGCCCTGAGTCGAAAGAACCGAGAACCAATAAGGGTTAGATCTTTGGTAATGACGGTACATACCAATTTACCTGAGAGAATACTAAATGCTCAGACTGATGCAATGAAAGAGGAAAACGTGAAAGCTGAAAATCTTGGAAGACTGATCAAGCCAATATTTGAGACCCGTTCTGATGGAATCCAATGCTTTGAAGGGCGAATTTGGTTACCGTTGTTTGGAAGATTACGGGATTTTATCATGCACGAATCGCACAAATCTAAATATTCCATTCACCCGGGGTCAGACAAGATGTATCAAGAGTTAAGGAAGCTCTATTGGTGGCCGAACATGAAAGCCGAGATCGCCACCTATGTCAGTAAATGTCTGACCTGTGCCAAGGTAAAGGCTGAGCACCAAAAGCCATCCGGTCTACTTCAACAACCTGAAATCCCAGAGTAGAAGTGGGAGAAAATAACCATGGATTTCGTCTCAGGACTTCCAAGAACTCCAAGTGGTTATGACTCCATTTGGGTTATTGTTGACCGATTAACCAAATCTGCTCATTTCTTACCAATGAAGAAGACTGACAGCATAGCGAAACTCGCCCAATTATACTTAATAGAAATTGTATGTAAGCATGGCGTGCCTACGTCAATTATCTCGGATAGAGACAGTTTGTTTATATCAAGATTTTGGAAATCACTGCAAGAAGCGATGGGAACCCAACTGGATATGAGCGCTGCTTATCACCCAGAGACAGATGGTCAAAGCGAGAGAACTATACAGACGTTGGAAGATATGTTGCGAGCATGCGTAATTGATTTTGGTAGTAGTTGGGATCGACACTTACCATTAGTTGAATTCTCCTACAATAACAGTTATCATGCGAGCATTAAGGCTGCACCATTTGAAGCATTATATGGGCGAAAGTGTAGATCGCCAGTTTGCTGGAGTGAGGTTGGAGATAGCCAACTCACAGGTCCAGAAATGGTACGGGAGACAACTGAGAAGATAGTGCAGATTATAAATCGGTTATTGACTGCTCGAAGCCGTCAGAAAAGTTATGCGGATGTTAGACACAAACCGATGGAATTTCAAGTGGGTGACATGGTCATGTTAAAGGTATCGCCTTGGAAGGGCGTAATTCGCTTTGGGAAACGTGGTAAGCTGAGTCCACGGTACATTGGGCTATTCAAAATCATAGAAAGAATTAGTCCCGTGGCATACAAGTTGGAGCTTCCTGATAAACTCCGTGGAATTCATAACACCTTTCATGTTTCGAATCTTAAGAAATGTCTAGCAGATGAAAACTTGGTTATCCCTCTTGAAGAGATCCAATTCGACAAAAAATTGCACTTTATTGAGGAACCAGTAGAAATTATGGACCGCGAAGTGAAGCAGCTCAAGCAAAGTCGAATTCCTATTGTCAAGGTACGATGGAATTCCAGACGAGGTCCAGAATATACTTGGGAGAGAGAAGATTTCTTCAAAAGAAATTACCCGCATCTTTTCTCGAGTAATAAGAAGACAAGATTGAGGAATCGAGCACTAGGACGGCGCTCCCTTAAGGAGGGGAGGATGTAACATTTCGTATTTAAGGTCACTATTTACTCCGAGCTTTATTTCTATTTTCATTTTTAAGCGAGTTATTAATTTTACGTTTACCCGATTTAGTAAGATTTTCTCGTTCTTAGCTTTGCGTGAGCCGTATTTAGAAATCTATTCTGTCTTCGCATCTTAAGTGATTTAATAATCTCATAATATTCCCCGATGATTATAATGTACACCATTTTCATTTCCTGTTGTGTTTCGCGTTTACAAAAATTTCTTGCTTAAAACTCGCGTTTTACCTTAAACCTTACTTTTATTTAATTTATACTTACACTATACTTTAATTTAAAAACTTATAACAAAAAAAAAAATTTACACAAACCAAGGCCCTATGGCCGGTTGGCTAACACCACACACAAACTCAATACAATTTTCTATAAACATAATCATACTTCTCATTTTCCTATACATGCAAGTCATTCTTCATCTCCCATTTTCAAATCTCTTCTCCATCTCTTTTCTTTGCCCATTGCTGCCGAAATTACTCTCACCACCACCACCATCATACAAAATTTTCCTACTCCTTTTAGGCATCATAACACCATCCTAAAGCCTCTTGCCAAGTTTGGTAGTTTTTCTTGAAGATTTGAAGAAGTTAGGGCTAGTTTCTTGGGTTTTCTTGAAGGGTTTTGATTGGGGTTTTGTTGGAGGAGTATTATCAATATTAGAGAAGGGTTAGAAGCTTGGTAATCTTGGGTTCTTTTGTTTGATTCAGCCCACACAAGAAAAGAGGGATTGGTGTTTGATTCTCTAGCCTTAATCTTTCTTTTTGTAAGCCCTACCTTTCTTTTATTAGCCCTATCTTTTTATTTCTTGTTTTCTTTAATTTTAATCCATGAAAATGGATGTTTAAGTTCTAAATATATATGTGTGATTATGTTCTTGAGGGTGTTTTCGATTAGTTATGGCATTGTATTAGGTCATAGATGATTAAAATGATGTTTACAAAGGTTTTAAGTTGAAATAATGGGACTGTTTTAAAAACAGTAGCAAAACGTGTGTTTATCTAAACATATTTAGCCTGGAGCATATGATTAAATTACATGACTGAAAATATACATGTCTTAGGATCATAGGATAGTTGGATGCTTAACCAACTCCTTGGGATGAGTGAGTTATGCTCAAAACAAGAAAATAGGTCAAATCTGGACATATGATTAGAATACGAGTTAAACTCCAAATTTTTGCCATAAAATAATAGGTTTTAAAGATTGGGTCAGTGGTAGACATCTTAAGGAAGCCATATCCTTTGACCTCACCTTCATTTCTATCATGGTTTGGGAATTTATGCCATTTGAGGTAATTAGGGTAAAATTATTTGTGACTTTCTGTTTTGGATAACCAGGGGTAAAATGGTCTTTTCACATAGTTACGAAACTTTGTAAATTATGAGACTTACATTTCTGGAAACTAGACACAAATATCTTTCCAGGGGTAAAAGCCTCACATATAGAACATTTGTGAGCTAGGAGATATGAGTCCATGAAGTCAAGTTAAAATCAGAAACCGAGTTTTTACGTCTAGTCTAAAAATTTAAAAACGTATAGTACACCGTGATAAAATAAAAGTTAGAAGCCGAAACTTAGTAGATGTTCATTTGCTTATAAGACCAGGTCACAAGTCAATTTGGGATTAAAAAGGACTTGGGGAAGTTCTAGTGGAATGCCATGCTTATCTCGGAAACACATCTCATGATCACATGTTTAATTTTTACGTATTGTTACTTTCTACGTACTAAATCGCGTCACGTCTTTTAGGAGGTGCTTAGGAGTACTTCCCGCTCGTTCAAGACTCGTAATACTTCTGATTTAATTGTTCTTACGGTGAGTTCATAGCCTCGCCTTTCAACTTTTAAACTGTATTTATAAACCCCGCGAGGGAGATACATGCTTGTTTTATAAAACTAAACACTAGAATCCTTTATGAGATATGTGGACCCGAATATGAGATTTTTGCATGAGTAGCTATTTGCCAAAAGGACCCCACATCATGAACTGTTTTAAAAAATTTGCCTATAATGGGTCGAGCGCTAGTACAAGTAAATTGATCTATTGGTTTGACGGCCTTGTCCGGGGTATGATGAATCCTTTCGAGCACCCAGTCAACGGACAATTTGTATTTAGAAGTTAGGTATAAGGCAATAATACCTAGTTATGGGGCAACATGATTTACATACAAGATATGTGTTAACGTCAAGGCTTCGGTGTCATGAGCTTATTGCAATAGAAACTTGATTAATGGCTTGTCCGTACAACAAGTCACACGATGAACAAAACTTGTGTTCCTATTTATCTCTTACAAACTCTATGGATTCACTCAACATTTTTGTTGACTTTTTAAGCATGTTTTATCTCAGGTAACCAAGGGTGATGGATGCTGTGTACGAGGAGTCTGCGCTAAAAGTTTTTAAGAACTTGTATTTTGTTCCATTTATAAAACTAATTATCCATGTTTTGGAAAACTCATGTTATGAATTTGGTAACGATCCTGTGGGACGTATGATTAATTACTCTGAAATTTCTTCAAATGGAACAATGTATTTAAACGCCTCTTTTCGAGTCGTTTTCTATATCTGTGTGCAATTGTACTATGAATTAACACCCAATGTTGTATATTCCGCTGCGTGAAATTTGGGGGTGTTAAACTTTTCACCAACTCGTACAAGGTAGTACTTTAATTTGAAAAACTCTTTTGTCCCTTCATTTTGCTTTATCAAATTATCACACCTAAAACACTTTGAGGGATTAGAGCCTTTCTCAGTTTGCAATCTCAAAGAGTAAAGAAGTTCATCAGGGTATTGTCACCCCTAACTCACTTCAAACCTTCAGCGTATTCTATTTGCATACTAGCAGATATGACGGGTATGTCTTTAAGTAATTTTCGACTTCCTTGATAATGTCTTTAACTTTAATACTCTAAGGTTAGTTGAAGCTATGATTCAGCGAGTCTTCATTCACTCATTGATATTATCAGCGAGCCTTCAATACTTAGTCGAATTTAGACAGAGATAACTGTCACTTAATTGACCCAACAATCTCCCCATATTTGAATATAATTTATACTAAGTCTAAATTATTGTAATTGAGTACACAACTTCTTCTTATACATAATTTTATACAGGCAAGATAACAAAATAAGAACTTTTATTCATCAGTTACATGGATTTTTTACAAATCATAGTCATCTATGTTCTTTTCAACTCTATTATTTGCCTCAGAGAAATCATGCCTTGATTCGATCACTAGCATCAGATTGGCAGCCACTAGCTTTGCATAATTAGAGTCTTGGTCAATGAGCCTGTGTAGCCTTATCAGTTAAACAATGGTTGCTATCCCATACTCACTGAGCCTTTGAAAGCCTAAATCTTAAATGCCATTGAAGAATAAAATTTCGAGGTTAGGGTGCTCGAGTACTTGCACGTGTTTACCAGTTGTGACACCTTGAGGGGGAGCTAAGTTCCTCTCCATTCCATCCACCACTACTTCTTTAGTAAGGAAGACATATTGGATCATTTCTTTTGTTTGTTTCCTTTTTATTTCAGCTGGTGGCATATCTGATTTTGTCTGTTGATAGAGAGGAATAATTTTTTAATTTCTTAGTTGTGTCAGTCACCCACTTGAACTTAGCTTGGAGATTCTTTAGCAGCTGAGTATTATGAGTTCATGTCTTCTTGGATGCCAGAGCATGATGTTGTAACCATTCATTAAATCCAATCATCTTCGGCTTGAAATCAGTGTAAACTTGGTAGTTCACGGGCTGATTGTTTCTTGTGATAGTCATGGTTGCCTTCGTAGATGTTTTGTCAATGTGGTATTTGAACTTGGTAATGGGTAGGTTGTCAGCCCTTTTTTCAATACAATCCAAGTACTCAACTCTTGTTTAATCCATAAGCTATTTTCTCCTAGCCTCAAGTTCAACAAACTCTTTCTCCTAAGCCATTCGCTGAGCAGGATTCATTCTTTCTAATGCCTTCTCAGTTTTTTCATTAGCTGCCTTGAGATTTGCAAATCTCTTTTCTTCTTGTATAATCTGAGCTGCTTTTTTAATGGTTAGTGAAGGGTCATCAGAAGTTATGAACTTCTTAAAAATAGACAATTTTAGGGTTGATCTACCTTGTTCCATTAGTGGCATAAAAGCTTTCAGGGTTGCATCATCACATGGTGTGGCTATGCCTTTTCCTTTGTCAATTCTGCCTGAAGGACTTCTTGTCATTGATGGATGCACCGTTGTGGAATTTTCAGGCTGACCTGAGCTAAATAGTTGGGCTGTAAACTACTCAAATGGCACATTGTTAAAGGTGAATGGCCCCATGGAGTTCAGAGGCACTAGGTTAGGGATGTCCATCATAACCTTTATCTTTTTTGTAGCCGGCTTTTCTACTTCAGGTTCAGCTTCAACTAATAAGTGTACAACCATTACCAAAGGGTTTTGATAAGTTGATGAGCCACTACTTTGCGACCCCCCATAGATCGTGCAACATTTTCCATGGCTGAAGTAGCAGGCTGGTCATTTTCTTCATCATACGAGTCAAGAAAAATAGACTTTGTTTTATCTTCATTGGTTGGCTCAACTTTTATAGTTTTTTCCCCTTCAGCAACAACACTGAGAGGTGTTGATGATGTATTGAGGTTATGAACAAGCTGAGTCAAGAGATCAACCAGTTCAGACATGTCAGTTGATGTTTTGTTGACCATAGTGGTGAGATTCTTGGCCGTGACAATCTCAAGCAGAAGATGAGTGAGTATTTTTACTGATAAAGTGCAATATCTGCTCGATGTACTTGATCAACCGCATATGATGTTCAACACTTTATCTTGAATGCGACACACTTTTTGGTCTGCAAAAAAATTTTGTTCAAATTTATTTTCTTTGATCGTTTGGGTATTATGCTATATTGAAATAATATCTTAACTGAATTTGTGCCCAATATTCTCATTCGTTCTTAATTATTTTACTAAAAAATGAAAACCCAAAAATATTTTATTTTCTTTTCGTGATTAGATTTTCTTTGTTAGATGTTTTAAGTGCTTGGGTGTTAGTTGATTACGTTTTCGTTTTCTAACAGTTTTATTTTGTGTGTTTGCTTGGCATGCTTGCTTATATTTAATCTGTGATAACATAAACCAGAAAATAGAATTTTGCTATAAAAGCGCCGCACTTAATCTCTAGTGCGGCGTACTTCTGTCATTAGACCACAAAAATATAGTTTTATACAAAAATGTTTATAATATGTTTTCGTGCGTTAAGTGTTTGCATGCTTGGTTAGTGTTTGTGCTAAAAATTAAAATCCAAAAAATATTTTATTTTTGCCTTTATTTTTGTTTTCGTTTGTGATTCAAATATTTGAATACTAGTAATTATATTATCATTTCTATATTATTTTTCATTTAGTCATGTTTTGTGTGTGCTTGTTTTTTTTACTACATTGTGAAAAAAAGATATATAAAAAAATTATAAAATTGAAAAACTTTGCAGTTTTTATGTATTACGCGCATAGGCCTGTGTGTTTCGTACATGACTACTGTATCCAAAAAGAAATTCAACGAACTTTATGGGTGTGTTCGCTGGAAACCCTCACAAGACTATAGCTCGTCCACTCGGGATACCGAGAGGTTTAAAGGCATGTTGCATACGCTAAATGCAATCATGGTGCCTACGAAAGTGCGCTTTTTTACGCTTTTTGTAGTTTTGTTTATTTTGCAGATTAAATAAGTAAGTGGAGCTTGGATCGGTGGTGATATATTACACTTGGGGATGTGATATATTTGGAGTATTATATTATATATGGTTGAATTCACATGCTTGGCGTTGTGTTTTGTGCCGTATCTTTCAGAATTCAACTAAGCCCTTAAGAACCCTGGGAAGTCTCGTTTCTCTTATATTTATTTTTTCAATTATCATACTTTTAAGTTAATTTCTAAATTACGCATAATGCTCAGCTTAAGTGTGAGGGGAAATTGAATTGAAAAATAAGACTCATTTTTATAGTTCTTATACCTTTTGTTCGCCCTCAATAAATCTAATTATTTATTTTGTTTTCTTTTGTCACTTATGTTAATATACAAGATTTTTGGACCCATGCTTCGCTGCGGCGAGTGTTGTTTCTTTTTTTGGTTTCTTAGATCAATCAACCAAAATGGCAGAAATTGGTATTGTGTATAGATTAACAACATTTGAAAAAACGGAGAGTTAGATCAATCGACCAAAACGGCGAGTTTTGTTAAAAAAATTCGTTTAAGGTAAGATTTTTTTTTGTTGGAGTTGCTTATTGTTTAAAAACATTTGAAACCCGCGAAGTTTACATGTTGTTCGTTTATAAATTTGGATCGTTTATTTACAGGAACCTTTATAATGAGAAATATTTGTTTATACATAGCAAAATGGTCAATATACAACAACAAATTTACAATTCTTTAATACGACCAGAAAAACAAAACATCAAATGCGATTTGAATAGGATGAGATGGATATAAAAAGGTTGATCAGAAGAACTAAGATATTGTCCCCTGACCAATTCGTACACACTTCAAAAATCATGCCCTGTAAATAAGGATTAAACTACATAAGTTCTTGGGGAAGAATGAGCATGCATGCCAAATTTGATTAAAACATATATGTAGCTCATGCAACATAATAAAACTAACGTCATGAAAATGCACATTTAAACTCATACATCATTCTAGTACTGAACCAAAACACTTGTGCATTTTTTTATTTAACTAATATATTTCCAAACTCTACAAAAGCTAAAAATAGATTTATGTATGAAATGACATACCCAGAATGTAGAGGTAACAGTGTCCTTCTCATACATTTCATCATGCAGTTGGTTTTCATCTTTAAGCCCATTTAACTACTGAAGCTTCCAAAGCACCTACCAGACCATTCCATCCATTTGACTACCGAAGCTTCCAAAGCACCTACCAGACCAAGATCAATAAGGATTATAGATTCTATACATATAATCAATAGATATTCCATATCAAACTGTACGACTAATAAATGTACGACTAATAAATACAGACTTGGTGCATTATTTTATCTTTAACCAAATCCAGTTATGAAATGTTTATCATATAGCAGTGAAACAGAGAAACAGAAATGAAACGTGGCGAACCACAACTTCCAGATGGTTGTTTGCACCGAGAAACATCTTAAGAATCGCCAAGATGAAAAATAAAAGGTTACATAAAACTCAATGTGTGCTCACATGCTTTGGTTGCTCATTTTTAACACATACTAAAGTCACAATAACTCGACCGGTTCAGTATCGTAACCATTGAAGTGCGTAGTTATTTGAGGTATTTCTATCAAAGGGTAAGAGTGTCTTTTTTTAGTAAAAGTCAATTATTGCACGCGCAGCTAAAAAACCTTATTTCCCTTAATTTGAGGTATTTCTATCAGAGGGTAAGTGTCTTTTTTTACTCAAGTCACAATAATCTGAGGTATTTCTATCTGATACAGTATCACGGAAACAACAAAACAGAGAAAATAACAAAAGAACCTTATTTCCCTTAAGATGTTTCTCGACGCAAACAACCATCTGGAAGTTGTGGTTCGCCACATTTCATTTCTGTTGTGAGTAGAGTATATGAGGGTTTGAGTCTGCATTTTGTGTCTATGACAATGAATAGTTACCATGAGATATGCACCATCATGAAGCCAATGATTCTCCTTTGTTGCTTCATGACCGTTGGTCTCAATCGCCAAATGTGACTCCACCAACAGAACTCTGTAAATGATGAATTATCAGTTTATATATTGATTGTTGAAACTTCAAGTCAAATAGTGAAACATATAGGCTTTTACTACAAATCCAAGCAGTTATTATAGAACTATATGATAATTATTAAGGTCTTTGACTATTGGAGTGTATACTTATTTTGACTTGATGCATCCTGCCTGATAGCCAAAAGCATACCAATATAAACAACATATTTTAGATCGTGACTCTTTTAGCACATTAGTTAATAGAAACATAAAATCGCCAAGATGAAAAATAAAAGCTTACATAAAACTCAATGTGTACTCACATGCTTCGGTTGCTCATTTCTACCACATACTAAAGTCACAATAACTCGACCGGTTCAGTATCTTTATCATTGAAGTGCGTAGTTATCTGAGGTATTTCTATCAGAGGGTAAGAGTGTCTTTTTTTAGTAAAAGTCAATTATCACGCGCGCAGCTAAAAGTCTCATTATAGCGCTAACAAAAGGTAACGTAAGCTTCTGCTAAAGAATACAGATCATATAAAAAGAGCACACTTTTACATCCATCAGTCAAATAAAAATGGGGCTAAAGATCACATCAAGTTTGCAAAATATATTTTTTAAACACAGAACATGTTCAGTTTGATCTTTAACATTGTAAATGTTAACAAACTACTTTATTCATGTATTAGAAGAAGCTTCGTTTTCATCTATTCATTTATAACAATGGGTAGCTTTTTACTAACATGCTTTCCATTTTTCATATTTAGTTGACGTGTGCACTTTGAGGTATCCTACATACTTTTTACAACATCGTAATCGCCTGTCAAATTTGATTCTTTTCCATTGTGATTTTCATATCAATCTATAAAGCTAATTCGGAAACTTTGGAATGAGAGTTAGTTTATAAAAGAAGGATTCATTAAAGGTGTCATTCGACCCATTTACTAAGTAATGGGTTGATCCGACTTTTGATTTTGCCAATGAATTCGAAGAGAGAAGAACGCATGAAACTTAGGTTATAAAACAGATTACAGAACGTTAATGTGGTACAATACAAAAGTTGTTTACATACCGTGATCACCATGAGTAATAATAGACATGCTACCGACCTTGTACTTGTAATCCATTATCCTACAAAGTCAGCTGTAAACTTCACCTGTTGGTATAGAAAATCTTTGAATTAAGACAACAAAATGTAAACCAATAGCTATAAAAAGAACATGTTACGCTTTGGAAGTAAGAATACACTTACCATTTTTCCTAGTTTTAAGTGTCACCAACAAATAGTAGTAGAATTACGAGACAAAGATGCTGGAAAAAAGTAAGAATAGTTCGTGTTAGTGTAATAGATTACCGTACGACTCAGATCAGTAAAAGTCGAGTTTATGTAATTATAATTGAGCTGTCAAGCTGTTGGTTAGTGGTTAGTAAAACGATTCTAAACATCCGTTTATAAGGGTCAAATAGTTTGTTTATGATAATAACATAAGGAGTGGTTGCAAAAAAAATGCTTTCTGAGTATATGATAAATTAGGGAGCATTTTCTCCATTTTATTGGTGTTGTTTTACCTCAGCCCTAAACACCCATTTATACCATCGAAAACCCGTTACAAAAATAACCTGGACATTTCTTTACTGCTGCTCTTTTGCAGCAGGCCAAAAATCACCTGAACTCCCATATGTTGTTCAAAACATAGTAGTCTAAGATAATACTTACAATCAAGCTTATGTACTTAAATACTTATATATAAGCTTTTAGTATCGAAATTCTTTTGAAATATGAAAGTAATACCGCCAACGGGGTGTCTAGGTATCTCTACAACATTTGCCAAATACCCATGTTCCAGCAGAAAGGGTGTTTCGGCACTGAGGATACCTTCTTTTACGTTCACCTAAAGCCTCATGCCAAGTATCTAGTGGTATCAGAATATTTTCTCGTAGAAGCCAGTTGAAGAAGCCAACTGCAGTTTCTTTCTTTGTTCTCTGTGATGAGTATTCCACTATCATATTCCAAAGGTCACTCACATTCGATTTCACCTAAGCACGCAACAACAATAACCGCGACCTCAAAACGCCTATCAAACAACAATGTAAATATATATAACTATTTGCATATATATTATGAAGAAAAAATATCATTTTGTGTCAACAAAGGATAATCCACAACACTCAGAGCAACAACCCAATCCCAATACCTTTGAATAATCTAAAATACCTTCGAATTTGCCATTGTGCTTAAATGGCAATGATTTTCTACTGATTAATATCATAAGCTCGAGCTTTGCAAACCGGCAATGCCAGCAATACTACATGTGACTCGTCTATATGTCTGATACATTGTTCCTACAATACAAAACCATATAGTATTAGCATAAATCAAGTTAACCTAAAAAATAAAACAAACCAATAAAAGATAACGAATACCACATTTATGAACCTTGCGTATTTGAGGTATTACTCTTGATTCATTCTTTGCTTCTTTGTATTTGTTATGAGGCGTGCAAAACTATTAAGCCAAACCATGACTGTCATTGTTAATTAAACCCTGTAACTTATCCAATTCAAAGTTTTTCTACACCTGACCCGTTGTTATAGTTTCTATAGTTGCTAAGATTCTACGCATCTAACAGTTCATTGTATACATTTGTATGCAAGAATGGGAAAGGTACAAAGGCTTGAAAAAATGAGCTTTAAGATTAAGAAATTAAAATGTTTTTTTTCACTGAACCATACAAACAAACATCAGTCATGCCAAAAAAAATGTAATCACATCTTTAAATGGTTTTATCAGCCATAAAATTTAGCACAAAAATATATATAGAAACAACGTTAATTTCAAATAACTATAAAAAGTTTAAAAGAATATGCTAATAACGGACGCGCCATTTATCGGAAAACCTCAAGGCTTCACCTATTTACTTTTAATTATCATCTCATAGCATAGAATTCATACCTCAAACTTGTGAAACTGAAGTACTATCCGTGGATACAAATCCGAGATCTGACATATCTGATACGGTAAGTTAACACAATCATCACTATTCCTGCGATCTCCACTCAATAGCTTAACAACTTCTTACTTATACATATCACCAAGGTATAATCAATTAAAACAAAAATTACACGGAAAGTATATGTAAATCTAAAT
This sequence comes from Tanacetum coccineum, assembly GCA_026074375.1. Taxonomy (NCBI): domain Eukaryota; kingdom Viridiplantae; phylum Streptophyta; class Magnoliopsida; order Asterales; family Asteraceae; genus Tanacetum; species Tanacetum coccineum. The sequence continues at coordinate 63,048 of BQNB010004098.1, read as the reverse complement.
ATACTGTGAGCAATATAACATAATCACCTTAAACCTTCATTAATTTAAATACGTTGGAAACAATTCAGTATCATAGTTTTATACATCGATTTTTATACGGTTTTACAAAACGACGACCTAAATGTGGCTGTCATGCCAAAACACGGGTGTCCACAAAGATTAAACTATTGGTTGACCAAAATGTGACCATTTAAAAGCTATAAAATTAGGATGAGGTAGAAAAATTGGATAGATGTAAGTATGAGGCTCAGATAGGGAAGCAATGCAACCACACTGCCTGAACCAAACCCCCTGAAACACACCCCCTGAACCATAAGCAAGCACACATGTTTCATCCCTCATTTGTTACATGTAATTATTTGCACACTCCCTGAAACACACCCGCTAATCTGACCACTTTGTTTTTATACAACCAAACACTATGTCTTGAATCGTTTTACTTACAATAGATTATCAGCTAGTTTTAATAATTGCCAAAAACAATAACAACTGCATATCTAATTACTTTGTTATCCTGGATCATTTTTCTTATGGCAGATTATCAACTTTGTTTTTAAGCATAACCTATTTCCTAAACACACCCTTACATACACACATGCAACTAAATCAACAAAAATACATAAAATAATCCAAAATTCCATGAGAAAAACTAATGCAATCAATTGAAATAGTTACATTATCTAAACAACATAAGCGATTAATCCACAAAAAATCGCTTATGGTAGTATCATAAACAGGATCGGCAGAAGATGCTGAGCAAAAACAAATTGGAGCTTCTTATCTCGAACTACTTATGTTTAAAAGTAAGTTGTTATCAAAATTTGCCAAACACTCAAATAACCACCGCTTATCTTATTTGATTATTACACCTTTTTTATACTGCCAAACACTCTCTTACATATGTCACATATACAACAACTTAACTAAACTCTTAACGACATAAGCTATTACTATCGGTAGATAACCCAAGTGTAATATTTTAGCTTTTAGATCTTTAAATAATCAGAATAAGCAACCCCAAGTTGTTCACTCATTTGTAAGTAAGCAGTTTGAATTAATGCTGCAGCAGAAAAAACACTTTTATGCTACAAAAGAGGTGTTTTGAGACAAAATGCTTATTAGGATTGTGTCACTGCAACCTGCCTTTTTTATCTGCTCATCACATTCTTGCACATAATGAGCAAATCCAAACACTAATTCCTAAGCTACTTATCTCCTACATGCCACTAATTCCTAAATGTCATATACATAATAAAGAGCACATTTTTACAACTTAATTCAATTAACCCAATAAAACCTATTAGTACTGAAACAACAATTCTAAACAAAGACAGACCTAAAAAGGGAGAATCCCGCGCCAGTGATTAGCACACCCATAATCTCTAAGGGCCTTTCTTGATTACCTACATACAAAGACACATATTGAGTGTGAAAATAAAATATTTATAGTAATTTGATCAGATACATCAACCGCACCTTTAGAAGGGACTCTTCAACCACCAATCTTCATCTTAAACATTCAATATTCCTCAAACCAGCATCTTCTTCCATTATTTTCTCACTGGCCATAAAAAACCAACCTCACAATTATCTCATATCTTATAGAAAATGAAGTATATTGACTCACAAAGTATACTGAACTGCTAAAAACAAAGAATATATTACCTTTGTCAATTTGTATCAAAATTAATTACATTTCCTTTGGGCTAACAGTCTTGCACAAACATCCATAACCTAATTATAACATAAATACGAATTAATAATACTAATAAAAATCAAAACTTTTTCACATCCATTATCCCTAATTCAAAATTAATCATATTCCCAAATTAAAAGAAAAAACTAATTACCTAAAAAAACCGCAACTTGTGGTTGGAGAAGGTCACCGGAGAATATCTTTCTCTTTTTCTCATCTTGAAACCCAGAATAACAAACAACGATTAGGTGATGTTACATTATGAACAACACCCAAAATCTGAATTAAAGCAATGGAAAAAAGGTCGAATCGAGTGGATCAATTCTACCCCAACTTGATGAGTTTCTACTATCAAAAAGATTAGTGTGTGGCTTGATTGGTGTTTTGAACAATGTTAAGTGGGAGTTTGGGTTTCTCAGCCGTGTTTAAATCTGTGTGTGTAGTATGTGTTTTGGTCTGAATCGGTGGGAAGTAGTAGCAAAAGTGGGATTTGATGAGTCATGGTGTTTGCTACGTATTTTGTTAACAGACAACAGGATTTGTTAATAATAAATCTACTGTTCACTCATATTAAAAAATATTAAAATAGGGTTACTGTACTGTTCACTCAAAGCTCTGTGTGTAAGTTTGATAATATTTTAACAATAAATTTATTGTTCACTCAATTATTAAAATGTTATTTCCAAGTTACTGTTCAAACTGTGAGACAAAATACTACCACATTTGTTAGTATGTATAATTAGAATAAAACATAGTAAATAAATAAAGTTTTGAAATCAGAGACGTGTCCCAATTTATAAAGCAGATCTGACTCGGGGTCGATGACATTACTTGCGCATGTATAACCATTACCACTAAAATGTGAGGATTTTGAGCCGATATCGGCATATGTCTTTTATGATTGATTTCTTTGTTTATGAGTGTGCCGGTGATTTATTGATTCTAGAACTTGTGCTTGACAATCATTACGAGACCACAGTGAGATCACGTTCGAGTGATATAGATATTTTTATATGATAAAGAGGCAACTTAGGATTTAAACCAAATTAGTCAATCCATTTAACACGTTGCTTATTCTTTTAGCTAATTACACTGATTTAGCTAACCAACCAAATAAAACCATTTTGTAGCACTCATCTAAGTGCTAGATACCCATAGTTTAATCGCATAACCACTTTTTTCATTTCTTACATCCACTTAAATAAAAATACAAAAATATATAACCTTTATCCTAGCCTTAACCCATGTTAAAAGTTTAAACGGTTGGTTACTAGTTGCTCGGTATGATTGGTTAGTTTGTTATTAATGGTTTGTTCGTGCTTTGCTATAAGTGTTGTGTCATTTTAACGAAGATGAAGATGCGCGCCTTCGTGTTTTGTATTTTTTTGGTGCATGCTTATTCTAAGTGGTGGGGAATTATTAGTTGTGTGAACGTGAAAGGTGGATATGAAAAAATAATAAAAAGGGAGTGAAAGAGTGTATAAAAAAGTGAATTGAAAAAAAGGGAAAGTAAAAAAGAAAAAAAGTATGAATACGAGTTTATGTGTTGGTTGATCGTTTGCCAACTATTATGTATGTTACTGAGGCATATTGATATATCATTCTTGTACGAGTTAGTAAGAGGTTGAGATGTTCGATAATCTCACAGGTTTGTGGTATGTATTGACAAGCAATATGGTTCTTGGACTTTTGACATTTATGTAAAACCATAGAGGGGGTGAATACAGTTATCTTGACTTCTTTGAAGTTTCTAAAACTTCAAGTCGCAAATAACCAAGTGGTGTGATGATCTACTTGATGATGAAGACAATAAGTAGATAGAGAGAGAGAGAGAGACCACGATATATACTGGTTTGGGATGGGGGGTTTATACCATCCATCCATACAGTTGCAAATTCACGACACCTATACTATTACTCTAGTATAATCCTTATGGTGGACAATAAACCATATTACAACTTCACTCTACCGATATGCACTAAGATCAACGCTCACTAAGGAGAGATGCTCCCTACGGTATTCCGCCCTCGGAATCCACCCCTAAAAACCCGTGATTCGACTAAATCTCTAAGATCACTTAGATAAACTAGGACCACTAATAACTTCCCCTTAGAAGCTTACCAAACCCCAACTAGATCCCTAATGATCTATGCTTGATCACTAAGATACAAGACTTCCCTTACAACCAAATTGAATATGAAAGTTAATTTAAGAATCAATCCCTAACCTAGCCTAGAGACTCAATTATAAAAGAAAGGGTATGACAAAGAAGACCCTCGGCTTATAACACACAAGTGTATATTAGGTACTTGTGTGTCTCTCTTGTAGAGATGTGTTCTTCAATAGAGTGATAGATGAGCAGATTAAGAACACAAGAGGTGTTAGACTTAGAAGGTAGGAGAAGAGAAAAAGGGAGAAAGAAAGAATGGCATGATGTGAGAAATATAAAGGCCAAGATGGGGTATTTATAGGCCAGAATCCCAAATTGGTAAAAACCAATTCAAGAGTGGTGCGCTTCCCACGCGTCAGCGCGTGGCCAACGCGCTAGAATCCTGAGTTGGTTTTTCTGGGATTTTGGCTTTTAATTACCCGCTCTTACTAAACCCCCAATTGTACATCACGCTTTGACCTTTCCATTATTCTTACTCAAGGTTAACCAACTCAAATAGTCATTTGATAAAAACATTTGTGAAGTAATTTAGAAGAAGATTTGGGGGTGTTTGTCCAATATGAAAGAGATAAAGAAGAAGTATTGGATAAAGGGTATGTTTGGGTATTCCTCACATGTAAATGGTTTAGATGGAAACTAACCATGGTTAGGTCCATGAGTTAGCATAGTTAGGATAAAAATTAATATGCCAAGAGAATATTCTCAACTTGGAGAGCAAGTGTGGATGTTGGAGGGATAGTCTGAAATTCAAATTCAAAAAACTAGACATGTTGGTTAAATAGAAGGATAAGATGAGTTGGCATGATGTGATATTTTGGAGCCTAAGGCTTGTAATTCAAATTTAAATTGTATTTCAACATGTGGGATAAGGATGAGGTGTGAGTTGGAAATGGGTTAGAATGATGTGATGGTTTTGAGCCTAAGATCACATTCAAAATTGAATGGTTGAGATGAGATGGTGAGGTGGCAAAGTGTGTTAGGGAAGATTGATGAGGTGTGTAGGAGAAGTTAGATGATGTATGTCAGATTTGAATTCAAGCTTAAGAGATTAGGAAAGGTGTGTAGAGAAAGCTTTAAGTCTGTGTGTGTGTAACTTAAATTCATAAGTGAGTTGTGTGTGAGAGAGATGAAGAAGAGAATGAATAGGAAGTATATGTGGTGGATAATGTTTTGATGTGATAGAAATGAGCATATGTTAAAATGTTGGGGGAAAACAAGTACACAAGGTACAATGGTGTAAGGGAATGTGAGTTGGTATCTAGAGGATAGGCTTGGGAAGGTTTATGTAGGAAAGGTTTATGTGAGAAAGGTTTAAGCTTGGAGATGGGGATGAAGAAGAGAATAATCAAAGGATTGATTATGGTTTAGTAATCACATTGCCATAAGAGAGAAAAGGGATGGGAACATGTGATTATAGGATGGTTTAGGAAAGTAATGTATAGAGTGTGTAGAAGGTATAATCATTTGTTGGGTAGAAGGGATTATCAAATGATTAGGAGGATGTTTAGAAGAGAGTGGATTATGGGAGGACATGTGAGGAATACATGTGGGAGTTTATAAATCATTTATAAGTAAGGAGGTATGAAAACTCAAAGTATGATTAACCTCCAAGTACCACAAACTCAATTGGTCGCTTGGACTAAATGCATGATAATCAATAATGGATCTGATAACTAATTATCTTGATGCAAACAAGCTAAGTGCTTTGCATCTCAAGCAAAGCATATCCCATAATGGTAAAGGAAGCGTTTACGCAAAGTGACCTTTGACTTAGTTTGACCAATAAGGGAGTAAGACCCGTTATGTAATTAGGAACAACGTAAATCCGGATTAAGGTCAAATGAATACTTTCGTTTGATGGTGATGACATAAAATAACGTCTATTTTATAGCATCATTTGTCCCAGCTATATTGCTCATTTTACATTATTAATGTATGAGTTGGTACTTAATTGCTTATATTTGTTATTTGCAGTAATTATCGAGCAAAGAGTGAAAGATAATCAAAAGGTACGCATTTTGGAGCTTAAACGAAGAAATTATGAAGAAGCACTATTTTGACATCCTATACTCCGTATCCATTAAGGAAGATACGGCGTATCCGTGCCTTATACTTCACTCAGCATCCACGAAGAATGATCAATACGCCGTATCCAGAAGAAGTCCATATGCCGTATTGGATTGCAAGTCATGGAATATTTTGGAATATAATAATCATGAACCCCATGCCAAGAAACCCTAATACGCCGTATTGAATTCCTTTGATACGGTGTAACGACCCAATTCTGAAGCCTATAAATACCGAACCCTAAAAACGAATTTTAGTGTGCAAAACTTATACCAAAGACTGAGAAGAAGGCATTAACCACCAGATTCAATTTTTAAAAGAAAAGAGAAGCCACGAAGGTCTTGCAACGCAATTCAATCCATAGGAAACCCTTGTAATTTCTATACTCTAAATACGCATTCGGTTTTTTGTATCGTTCATTATTGTTTAGTTTACCTTAAGCGTTCGTCTATGACATTTGTATAGTTACAATGGCTATTGGCTAATACCTTTGGGTATTAGCCATGTTTATGATAATTTAAAGTTTGGTTTATGTTTTTCTCGATTGCATCTTATTCGTTGTGTATTATTTTATGTTTATCAATTTATACTCGTTTATGTGCTTAAGTATGCGACCTATCCTGCAACTAGGTCTAGGAATACAAATAGAGCGTTAGCTAGATGCTGGGATAACTCTTCATATCTACAATTTATATATCTAGAGTAATAGGATCACAAATATTGACCTGTCTTTGCCTTTGGTTTAGTGAACAAGTTAGACTAGTAGGTGACCTGGGATCAACAAATGACGTTCTGATTCTTTGGGTAAAGATCTGGACAGTGGACTACTAGTATATAAAGAGCCGTTAAGCAATAAGTTAGTAAAGTCTCGATGAGCTAGGATTCAATGAGATCACCATTATTGTCTTCTAAGATAGATTATAATCAACCATGAGTACTTTATGCGGATGTGGTTAATTATGACAGAATTGCCATATCTAGGTTTTAGGAAGAAGTACCGCCTAAATCTAGGAATAATATATCGACAACGAAATAAGACAATCATTGCATTTATAAACTAAAACCTGTGTTTTATTAGATTAAATATGGTTAATACGTTTTCCTTACATTAGGCTTGACCGCTTCTCTATCTTCTAATTGTTAACTTGTGTGTGTTAATTGCCCAATCTCAGTCTAGGTAAACCAAAACTCGTGCCAGTCTCTCAGGCTGAAAACCCCCCCTTTTGTGTTAGTTTAGGTTTAACTTAGGTATAACATAGAATAAATTAGGACTAACTTAGATAACTAAAATACTAATAGATTTAAGTATTAAAACGCGCTCTTAGTGATCGACACCCTACTTACCAACGAACCTACATCTGATCAGGTACACTGCCCATTAGTGTTGTTTTTAGGTAAAGTCGGCAAAATATAAATAATATAACTTGATAATAAATATAACCCGCGCACAACGACACATCAAGTTTTTGGCGTCGCTGTCCGGAAGTGAGTTTGTTTAATTCTTGTTTATTAGTGTTTTAGTTTAGATTTAACATAATTAGTGTAATTTAATTTTTGTATTTTTGAGTCTTTGTCTTGGTGTCTGGATCTTCCATCTGTGTTTTTGTGTGTTTGTTTGATTTTTCTGCATTATATAATTTTGCATATTTGTTTGTTTTACTGCATTTTTTTTGCTCTGTTACTATTATGGTCGAACAACTGATACGGCGTATTCACCTAGTTAAATACAGCGTATCTCCCTTTCGTAACCAATTCAACGTATTCTGTTTAACAAATCAATACGCCGTATTCAGTCAATTGAATACGGCGTATCGATCATCTGATACATCAACAGACTTAAAATTTTAGTATTCGGGTTTGGCGTTTAATTTTTTTATATACCTTTTTTCAAACTGATTCTATTGAATTTTTTTGGATCTTTTCAGTAGCTAAGATGAAGGTTATTAAGGAAGAATCCAAAGCACTAGGATTCCTCATGATCGATGATGATCTGTTTACTTGTGATACACCTCTTAGGGAGATTTTTAATGTATTCAACCGATTAAGTGGAATGGATGACGATTTGTTTACTTATGATGTGAAAATTCCCGAGCTTTCTTATTCCCCTTGTATTGAGCAACAAATAGATGATTTAGATAATGAGAATCTTAATGTTTATGAAAGGAAATTGTGTTATTATAAGTGTGAGAAAATGTATGCTGAAGCGGTGATTTTTGTTAATAAGAGATTGGTAAGGTTGATATGTTACTGTAGAGCAATGGCTAGATTTGAAATACGGTGATCATACGAGGGTAAGTAATGAAGTCAAGGATAGTGTGATTGCTACGTCGTTGATCCGGAGTTACAAGAAGCAATTCAATGTGTACATGGAAATTAAGAAACAAAAGGAGGTATATGGACTTGATGTAGATATGGAATACGATCCATCAAATGTTGATTTTGGTGAATGGTTGGCTTCGAAGTTTAGTAATTGTATGACGATGGATTGGTATACGAAGAATGCATTATGGATTTATTGGACAAGTAGGGATGATGATGAAGTGATAACCGACAATGAACTTTCTAATCCTAGAGATGATAACTTGATTGAAGAAAATGAGATTGCTCAAATCTTTAGGATCGATACTGATATATTTCACTTTGAAACACCTCTCTGTAAAGCATTCAAGGAATTTAATTATCTACTTGAGATTGATGTGGATGTAGTCACCAATGATATTCCAGGATTCAAGACTTATGATGAATATAAAGATGCTTGGATATATGAATGGAACAAAGACGTTCCATGGGTGGCTGATATGCCATGGTTGGATTATGGACCTTGGATCGAACCTAGTGACGATATTGAACATATTTACAAGCCGTTTCGCTTTAAGAATGAACATGCTAAGTGGGCCACTTACAATTGGAAAATGGAAAAATATTGCAATGGTGGAGATTTACCCGGAGTAATTCGGAGTGGAGATGTTATTTACTTTGAGAGTTATGAATGGTATGAGAATCTTGAAGATGGTGAATTAAAAGACGAAGCTTTAAATAGTAAGGCCATCTTTGAATGATCGAAAAAGGTAACCAAGTGACAATGCTAGGACCCATCATTCACCTAGTGATGAATGGGAGGATTTTGAGCGTGCAAACCACATAGGAGCCGATGCTAATTCTAACTATAACCCTTATCTTGATGTTTCTAGAATATTTAATGATCATGCAGGAACAAATAATGAATATGAAACTCAAGAGAATAATGAATGTTTTGATGAACACGAGCTTATGGGAGATAACGATGATGACATCGATGATTTAGAAGACTACTTGATTAAAAAAAACCCTCCTTACTATGTTAATGAAGAAGAAGAAAGATCTAAGGAGAGAAGATGCAAACTACTTGGAATTCCTTACGTGAAACCACCTACATGCAAATCAAAGAAGTTCAAGGTAGTCAAATATTCATTCAGACCAGCAGAGGAATATGTCGCAATCAAGGAATATGAATATGACATTTGGGTCCGAACCGAAGAAAACGTTTCTCAAGTCTACCAAGATATTTTCTGAAAGAAGGACGCAGGATGGTCCGTGACACGTACCAAGTAGAAGCTAGAAACAAGTCTAACTTAAAGACATTTTTGTAAACAAAAGTGCTTGTCGGGAGACTAATCAGAATGTAATTTTCAATTTGTTATCGAGTCTGTCTTCCCAGGTAGTCGATACGGCGTATCCAAACTCTATGGATACGACGTATTGACCCGACCTGGATGTTATCCTTTTTATTTTCATGCACTTAAAAACATTATTGTCAGACATGTCGAGACGACGTATTCGTTAAATGAATATATCGTATTCAACCTCTGACCCGTACTTAGGATTTTTAATACAGGTCTCAGTACGACATATCTTGAAACATGGATACGGCGTATCGACTTCCTGTATAGTTTTCGTTTTTCATTTTTATTTTCTAACTGACGATTATCTGGAGATATAATTGCACTTGTTTTCTTATGATTTATACAAGAACCTTACTGGACGATTAAATAAATTTGGTGTGCTTATTTTTTGGAATTCTATATGTGTTGTAGTCATGTTGGCATTTAGACGCTTTTACAACACACATCCTTGCTCATATACGCAACATGGAGGAGCATACCGAGCAAATCTCAGGGCGTTCTTCTGTTCTAATTCTTTAATTTCTTGTTTTTCATGTTATATTTATAAAATAAAGGCGTTGTATATTTCAAGTGGGGGAGGAGAATTAGAACACTTACTTGTCCTTATTTTTACAAATAATATGCTTAATTTATGTGAATTTTTTTTAAAAATTTTTAGCATATTTTTTGTGAAATTATTAGTTACATGACCCGCACACATAACCCTAATTTCCAATTATGAGGATTTAGCCTTATCCGTTTCCCAATTTTTATCCCAAATTCCACAAAAATATGAGTGTGCCGGTGATTGAAGTAAACTTTAGAACTTGGCTTGGTATATTACTCGAGACCACAATAATAAGCACTATTTTTAATAGATGGAGTGACCTTTCTAAACTGGTAAATTTCTAGGATTGCACCAAAAAGCCTATACATATTGTGACATTAACTAACTACACTGGTTAGTTAACCCCCGTATAAACTCTTTTGTTTTCTCTCATTTTTTAAGTAAGATACCCCTAGAAAAACCTGCTGAGCCATTCCTTTCTTTTCTTACCACACAAATTTTGTTTCGTTACACTTTTACACCTTAGCCTACCCTGCAGATTAAGTCCTTAATCGGTTGCTAGTTGCTTTTGTGCAAAGTATTGTATTTCCTGATGTCGCAGTGCGTATTTTCTATCTATGGTTCGGTCGGGAAATTGCACAATGCAATTGGGAATGTAAAAGTAGTTTATCTTAGTGCTCGTGTAGTTACTACTTTCACTAGTATGATTGGATATTAATTATTCAGATTTATCATGTTCGTGAAGTGGTGAAAGATACACCTTTATTCAGTTTATTAGTTTATGTTTAAAAAATCAAAAAACAGAAAAACGTGAGGTTTGTAAGATAATCGGTTCGTCTAAGCTTAACTGATTCAATTATTTATGAGAATCGATTATTCGTTGGTACGTGTTATAAAAAATGATGTAAAGTTTTGTTATATATTATTTTTAGTTGGTCGCAATATGAACCAACTATGTATTTTCATGTATCAAGTGGTAGATATCGTCACTATTGTTGTATAGTATGTATATTATGGATGATTGGGAGTTGGATGTTACGGGAACACCAACTAAGGTTATTTTCATTAGATGCATGAGTTAGTCTAATTTATGTCTTTTTATGGGTATGGTCGGGAAAGTAGCTAGCAACACTGTTCCTTATCTGTTTGGACTTAATCTAATTGTTTTGTTTTATATTTACACTAATTTTTTCATGACTAATCCCAACCTTTGGTTTTACTCAAATGAGGGAGTGAGCAATCGCATATGTCTCATTCATGGATTTGTCTGTGTATGTGTAAAATTGTAGCCCTTGTTGGTGTATTACTATTGGGAAAGGATTAGTTATCCCCTACTCTATATCATTCTTCATCCTAACCTTTGGTTTTACTCGAATGGGGGTCTGAGCAATCATGTATGTCTATTCCATGGATTTGGATGTGTATATGTGGTTTTGTCGGCCTTGTTGGTTTACTACTATTGGTAAAGATTACTTGATCCTATTCTTTAGCTTATTCGAGTTAAGGATTGAGCAATAGGAAGTGTCGTGGTCATGGATTTGGGCGTGCATTTGTCATTTTGTCGCATTTTCTAGAATATTGGTATCGATAAAGATTGAAAAGAATGATCAAACCCTTAAACCTTAACCCAATTTACCTTTTTAGACTTGTTATTCCTTAGCTTTAGTGGTGGAGATGTGTATCCTTGCCAAGCTTATGATAGAATACTCATCACGATCGAGCAATTGAGCAAATTACTTAAATGTTACCACATAGATTAGCTGAGTGATTTGAGTGTTTTCATTTTCCCTTTTCGTGAGGTGTTTGGTTGTGTACTAGTAATTAAACAAAAAAAATGCTTAAAGGAAAAAATCTTAAACCTTGGTTTGGGATACATTTTCATAAGTTTTCTAAAGTCTACTTGAGGACAAGTAGGATTCAAGTGGGGGGATATTTGATGACATCAAATAACGTCTATTTTATAGCATCATTTACCCTAGCTATATTGCTCATTTTACATTATTTATGCATGAATTGGTGCTTAATTGCTTATATTTGTTATTTGCAGTAATTATTGAGCAAAGAGTGAAAGATAATCAAAAGGCACGCATTTTTGAGCTTAAACAAAGAAATTATAAAGAAGCACTGTTTTGACATCCTATACGTCGTATCCATTAAGGAAGATACGGCGTATCCGTGCTTTATACTTCACTCAACATCCACGAAAAATGATCTATACACCGTATCCAGAAGAAGTCCATACGCCGTATTAGATTGCAAGTAATGGAATATTCTGGAATATAATAATCGTGGACCCCACACCAAGAAACCCTAATACGTCGTATTGAACTCCTTCAATATGGCGTATCGACCTAATTCCAGAGCCTATAACTACCGAACCCTAAAAACGAATTTTAGTGTGCAAAAAAGGTGCAAAACTTATACCGGAGACTGAGAAGAAGGCATTAACCACCAGGTTTGATTTTTAGAAGAAAAGAGAAGCCACGAAGGTCTTGCAACGCAATTCAATCCATAAGAAACCCTTGTAATTTCTATACTGTAAATACGCGTTTGGTCTTTGGTATCGTTCATTATTGTTTAGTTTACCTTAATCGTCCGTCTATGACATTTGTATAGTTACAATGGCTATTGGCTAATATCTTTAGGTATTAGCCATGTTTATGATAATTTTGATGGGTTTTCTATTCCCTAACTAGATTAACATAAAGCGAAAACAACAATTAATCTAGGGCAAGAAGGAAACTAAACCCTAAAGGATCTTAACCTAATAAATAAAAGCAACTTGAAAGAAATAAATGAATAAATAAATAAGAAAATACTAACCTTTGAGAAAATCGTATTTCTCACACACAGACCACCTTGGTTGAATTTGGAGGCAAGTACTCAAACGAGAGTACCTCTAATAGCTCACACCCACGAACCAAAGACAAAAGGGATTCGAACTCCTAAGGTCTCGTTACATGAGTTGACTCTTACAAGGAGTAGGAATGAGAAAGAGAGAATTAGCAAATAAAGCCTTGGCATGCCCCTTTATTTATATTGAGGGGAAAGGACTTGGAATAGCTCTTTGGAGGGATGTGAGATCCCCCCAAAAAACATCTCATGGGTCCCTTATGGGTCTTCCTGGCCCGTTTAACTTACTACACCTTGTATTAGTTCATATTCAGCCCATGCTTCTTTATAATTAGCTTCTAATTAATTTATCAACTATTAATAAATTAATAAATCAATTAATTATACTTATAATATTAATTCTAATTAATATTATCTCTCCTTTATTATTTCTCTTAACGGTTCACTGAGGGCATCCCAAAAAGAACTTTACTTTTGACGACAGTCTTACCAATTAGTTATGAACTTGGACACTAAATCCAACATTACCCCACTTGGACAAGTCATCAACTATAATTGGTCTAAGTCTATCCTGATTAACTAAGCAGCGAGTTCCATCCAATGCAACTGCCGAACTCTAAATCATATCTTAGAGACAACCCTTAGATAAGTGATCAACTATTCATTTGTTCTACTGATATCGTATGAACCTGAGACATTGATTTTAATCAATCTATAGGTTTAACATTATGTTTCCTGATTTCTAATTATTTGACTATATGAGACTACTGAATTAAACACATCAATTTAGTCCTGGCCAGGTCTAGCACATTTAAGTCAACATCTAATCATCGAGGGGCCCATAGATATCGCTTTCCCATTTAGGCAAAAGGAACAAATAAACTTTGAATACATAGAACTAGTCAACTCATCATGTCATACCTAGCATATCCTTTATAACTGGCATTTACGCGCGGCATTTGAATAAACTAAAGTATAACATACTTGAAATACTAGAAACTCGATGTATCTCCATTTTAAGAATAGAAGATATTATCATCTTAGAATTACTCGTGATATTAATCCATGAAGTAATCTCTCTAAGTACGGGTTTCTCCTATACTTAATTCCCATTAAATACTCATGAGTGTTGCATCATTCTTTATGCTATGTCTAATCTTTATAGACAATCTACTAACACGCCATGACAGTCTTAAATCAATACTTACTTCCTGTAGCATGAACGACTGAGAAGGTTTGAGTAAACTAAGTACTCAGGAAGTGGATTCTAAACATGCAAAAATGAAACACAATGATAAACAATAGTAAATGGTAGCGCACATGCAAATAAACAAATATCTATTATTTAATCACCAAATCCATTACAATATCAATCATTATTTATAATGTTTCAAATTCAAACTAACAACTATAACTTTATATTATCTTTCAATCCTATGCTCCTAGCATGTTCATCGTGTCTGGACTTAGCCAATGCCTTTGTGAATGGATCAACTGGATTATCCTCTGATCGTATGTGTTTCACAATCACGTGTCCTTTATCTACTTTGCTTCAAACAAAATGGTATTTTCTTTTAATATGCTTTGACTTTCCGTGATCCTTGGGTTCTTTAGTCAAGGCGACTGCACTCTTATTATCGCAGAATATTTCAATGAGGTCTTGTACTGTTGAAACAACTCCAAGATCTCTAATGAAATTCTTCATTTAGATAGCTTCCTTTGAAGCCTCACAAGCTGCAATATACTCAGACTCGCATGTGGAGTCTGCCACTGTATCTTGCTTTGAACTTTTCCATGTCACCGCTCCCCCATTCAGCAAGAATATCCAACCACAATCATCTTTATCTGTTTGCCAACTTGCATCACAATAACCAGTCACTCTGAGTTCTTCTTCTCCACCATAAACTAAGAACATGTCTTTAGTATTCTTAAATACTGATGACATCAAATAAAGTTACTTTTACAACATCATTTATCCCATGTAAATAACCTATTTTGTATAAGTATTGCAAAGAATTGTTACTTAATCGTTTGTATTTGAGAATTGCAGTAATTATAGAGTACTTGATGAAGATTAGCTAAAAGGCACACATTCTAGAGCTTAAACGAAGACATTTGAAGATTACTGTTCTGACATCTTATACGCCGTATCCATCAAGGAAGATACGGCGTATCTGTGCCTACACTTCACTAAAGACCACGAAGGAACAAGATCAATACGCCGTATCCAGAGAAGATCCATACGCCATATTCAAGATTTAGTAATAAAATATTCTGGAAGATATCGAACATGGTCCCTACTCCAAGAAACCCCCGATACGCCGTATTGACCTCAGTCAATACGCCGTATCGACCAAATTCCAGACCTTATAAATAGAAAACCTAAAAACGGGTTTTGAGTGTGCTAAATCATATTTTCGATACCTTAACCATAAAATTCGATTTTCAGAAGAGAAGAAGAGCAGAAGAGGTCGAGCAAAGTAATTAATTCCATAGGAAACAACTTGTAATCTCCTATACTCTTGTAATCGTTCAGTTTTTGGTATCATTCGTTAACTCGGTTAGTTTACCTTGGCTAAATTATTACTCTTGTATTGATTATGATGTTTGAAGGCTAATACCTTCGGGTATTAGCCATTATTATGAAGATTTGAATGTTTGGTTTTGTTTATATCGATTGCTTAATTTATCGTTGATTGCTTGTTTATGTTTATCAGTTTATACTTGTTTACGTGCTTTTGTATGCGACCTATCATTCAACTGGATCTAGTGATACGGACCAAGTAATCTAGATGCCGGGATGGCTCTCCATATAGTAATTTATACATCTAGACCAATAGGATCACGAATAATAACCTATCTTTGCCTTTAGATTGCGAGCTTAGTTGGACCGGCAGGTGACCCTTGGGATCAACGAGTACGTTCTTAATTAATTGGTAAAGACTTGGTTAGTGGACTACTAGTGTATGAATTGCCTTTAAGCAGTAAGTGGGTAAAGTCTCTATGAGCTAGGGTTTAACAAGATCACCATTGCTTTAATCCCTAAGATAGATTATAATCAACAAATAAGGATGCTTTATGCGGATACGTTTAATTATGACAGAATTCTTCGTATCTAGGTCTTAGGAAGAAGTAACGCTTAAGTTTTGAGAATGATATGCAGCCTCGAGATAAGCAATCATTGCACTAAATAAACAAACCAACGTTCTAATTGGATTAATCATGGCTAATACAATTTTCTTATATTTTGCTAGACTGCTCTTTTATCTTTTATTAATTTGCTTGCATGCGTTATTGTGTCTTGAATTGATTTAAGTCACCACAAAACCCGTGCCAGTCTCTCAGGCTAAAAAAAACCCCTTATCTGTTAGAATTAGGATTAACATAGGTTTAACATAGAATAGAATTAACTTAGTTTAGATAACCAAAATATTAATAAATTGAAAGATTGTTTCTCGCTCTTAGTGATCGACACCCTACTTACCACGAAACTCCCATCTGACCGGGTACACTGCCCGTTAAAGTGTTGTTTTTGGTAAAGTCGGCAAAATATAAATTTAAAACTTTAAACATAAATTACAACCACACAACGACACATCAAGTTTTTGGCACCGCTGCCGGGGAGTGAAAAATTTAATCTTGATTTTTATTTGATATTTTGGTTTTTAACATTAGAATAATCTAACCCTTAGGATTAGTGTAATTTAGATTAGTGTATAATTCTATATATTTGCTTGTATATTTTTGTTTAATTGTTTATTGGTTTAGTTGTTCGTGTGTTTAATTATTTTCCAATACACTGTTCTGGTCGACAACCTGATACGGCATATCCACTTCCATTGGATACGGCGTATCCAACTTTCTTATATAATACAACGTATTCATTCAAAATATTAATATGGTGTATTCAGACTTCTTGAATACGGCGTATTGATTGTCTAATACAGTAACAGAAGCTTGATTTTCGCATTCAATTTCCGTATATATGTATTTTCTTTCTCCCGAGCCTATCCTACTGATTGTTTATCCCTTGTTTCAGATAGTGCATGACAAGGAGTTTAACAAAGGAACTATTTACGCCCTTCAAGGATCCGGAACGAAAATTTCGATCATCTAGGAAGCTTCTCAAGACACTAATTCTTGACGAATCAAGATCGCCTGAATTCAATCTATTTTTTGATTTAGAAGAATATTCCGAGAAAGAAGTTGCGAAAACAATGGCAAAAACCATGGAACAATACATGAGCAAAACTCAAGCTGACTATGGATCGGGAATCGCTAGGCCTAAAATCGATGACAAATATCACTTTGAACTAAAAGGCCAATTTCTTAAGGAACTACGAGACAACACCTTTAGCAATTCGAATCATGATGATGCGAATGAACACATTAAGAAAGTCCTTGAGATTGTCGATTTATTCCATATCCCTAATATAACTCAATACCAAGTGATGCTTAGAGCCTTCCCTATGTCCCTAACTGGATCCGTGAGTTGTTGGTTAAGAAACAAACCATCTGGTTCAATTACAACTTGGGAAGATCTAAAGACAAAGTTTCTAAGCAAATATTTTCCACCTGCTTGAACTGTGAAAAAAATGGGGGAGATCAACCACTTTCAGCAAGAACCAGATGAAACCCTTTACCAAGCATGAGATCGATTTAAAGAACTCTTGATGAAGTGTCCTCGGCACTATTTAATGGAGATGTAGGAGTTATCTTGTTTTATAATGGATTGGAAGTTCCAACTCGACAAATTCTTGATTCAAAAGGTGTCATACCATCTAAGACTGCTGCTGATGCAAAAGTAGCCATCCAAGAAATGGTTGAATACTCTCAAAAATGGCACACTGGAACATCTAGGACAAGAAGTACTAAAACTTCTGATGGATTGGCAGCGATCCAGGCACAACTCAATAATCTTGGAAGAGAAATCAAGAAGGTCAATGAAAAGGTATATGCTGCTCAAGTAGGATGTGAACAATGTAAAGGACCCCACTACATCAAAGATTTCCCACTAAGAGAAGAAGGTAAAACCCTCGAAGAAGCTTACTACACTCAATTTGGTGGACCTTTCTAAGGAGGGGGATATAGAGCAGCGGCTCTGGGATTCTACCAAAGGAACAATGCAAACCCTTCGTATCAAGAACGAAGACAATCTATGGAAGATACCTTGAGCAAGTTTATGAGTGAATCAGCAAAAAGACATGAAGAAACTCCAACATGATTAAAGAAATCCGAGCTTCGACGGATACTGCCATACGAAACCAAGGAGCTTCGATTAAAACTTTGGAGATTCAAATCGGGCAAATAAGCAAGGTACTACAGGAAAGAGGATTTGAAAGCCTACCTTGCTCTACTGAAGCCAACCCGAGAGATCATGTCAAGTCAATCACGACTGCTGAAGCTAATACAAACCCGATACGCCGTATTGGATCACCTCAATACGCCGTATACACCCCACAGAACAGAAGACTAATGTTCGAGTCAAGACAAACGACAATTCCATTTCCAAGTCGTTTGAATGATTGCTACTGTGAAGAAAAGAAGGGATCGTATGGACCAAAATTCTTGGAAGCTAACTCATATGAAGCTTCACATATCAATAATTCCATACCCCAAAAGAAGAAAGACCCAGGGAGTTTTACTTTACCTTGCTATATTAATAATGTTTGCTTTGATAATGCCCTTGCTGACTTAGGAGCTAGCGTAAGTGTCATGCCTCTCTCGACCTACCTTAATTTAGGTTTAGGCGAATTAGCTCACACTAAGTTGACAGTTGAATTAGCAGATAGGACTGTGAAATATCCGAAAGGAATTGCTGAAAACGTGCTAGTAGGTATTGGTAAATTTGTTTTCCCCGTAGACTTTATAATTCTTGATATGCTCGAGGATGTCAAAGTGCCCTTGATCCTCAGAAGAACATTTTTGTCTACCGCCCACGCTAAGATTGATGTATTCAAAAAGAAGATTACTTTGAGGATAGGGGATGAGAAAATTATTTTTAAAAGTATGAAACCTGCTAGTAGTTTAATTAAGAGGGTCTACATGTTAAGTTTAAGAGAATGTATGGAACTTGATTTAGAAGCTAGGCTAATGGGAGAGACTTTGGTGTTAAATAGATCATTAGACCCTTTATATGGAGATTACATCGAATTGAATGATCTTAATGTACCATTAGAACTTAGGAGAAATCAAGTTGATGATTTGATGCCCACCATTAAGGAAGGTGAGGTAATTGATGAGCCCATGATTGACATAATCAAGACTAGGAATAATAAAAGTTTTGATGAGTACCCTAGTTTTTGTGACTTTGACAGGAAGATCCATATTGATTATGCCTACAACTTAAGATTTTCATGCATGATAGGTTTCGAGCATGTAAATGATAATTTTTTTCCCAATTTTGTCTGTTAATTTGATGTCTAGGGAATTATACAATTCTATAATGAGGGACAGAGTTGAATACAAAGGAAAAAACATAGTTGGAGCTTTTATGAATGTACCTATTTTTGTCGGAAATTTTTCTGTTGTAACTCATTTTGCAGTAGTGGAAAATATGGATAGCTATCGAGATCAAGACATGGGAGATATCATTCTTGGAGAACCGTTCTGCAAAGCTTCATGTGTGGAAGCAAGAAGGTTTGATGGGTTGATCACTATCCATAATGGCAATGATAACGTGACTTACCAAATGGTGCGATCACATCCAAGATTTAAACATCTATCCAATGCCCAATGCAACAAGTTCAAGCCGTTACTAAAGGTGAATATGCATGATAAGCTGAATGGAATCTCGCATCCGTACCAAAAGCTCAAAAGTTTCTATAAGGGGGTCTTGAACTTAGGACCCGAATATGTCCGAGATGAGAATATGGAAGAATGGCTCACACGCGGGCACATAAGCGTGCATGAGATGAAGTGAAGGAAGCTAAATAAAAAGTCTAACTTAAAGACTAGCTGAAAGAAAAGTGCTTTCCGGGAGACAACCAGGATTGTTATTTATTTTTATCGAGTTTGTCTTCCCAGACATCAGTCCTTTATTTTTATGCACTTTAAAACATTATTGTCAGTTCTGTCTATACGGCGTATTCATGTACATGATACGGCGTATTCGGCAGACTGGCCCGTATTTACATACTTTTTACACGTTTCTCTATACGGCGTATTCCAGTTTATGGATACGGCGTATTGGTCTCCTGTACAGTTTGTTTAGTTTATTTATAATTAACCGTAGGTACCGAGATAGGATTTTGCATGTTTTTCCTATATTTTGCACAGGACCTCGCTGCAAAGAAATCGACAAAGTTGGTGAAGTATCGATCATCTGGAATCCTGTGTGTGTTGTAGTCATGCTGGTATCCAGACGCATTTACAACACACATTCTTGCTCATAAACTCAACTTCGAGAATCTACTGAGCAAAATATCAGGGGAGTTTCTCATTCTAATTCTTTTAATTCTCGTTTTTAATGTTTTACTATACAACGAGGACGTTGTATAATTCAAGTGGGGAGATGTGAATTAGAATGCATACTTGTTTTATTTTTCACACTAAAATGCTTAAATTATGCTTAATTTTTTTTTCAAGCATACTTTTGTGAAATTACTTGTTACATAATCCGCACACAACAACCCTTATTAGATATTGTGAAGATTTAACCTTATCCGTTTCTAAATGTTTACCCAAATTCCACAAAATATGAGTGTGTCGGTGATGTTGTAGACTTTAGAACTTGGCTTGGTATGTCTATTCGAGATCGCAGTGATGAGTACTATGAATTTAGATGGAGTAACTTGTTGAAATTGGTAAATTTTTAGGATTACAACCAAAAAGCCTATACATATTGTTTTATTAACTAACTACACTGGTTAGTTAAATCCCGTATAAACCCTTTGTTTACTCTCATTTTAAGAGTAAGATACCCCTAGAAAAACCTGTAGAGCCAATCCTTTAGGAATAACACCAACTGTTTGTTTCGTTACACCTTTACGCCTTAGCCTACCTTGTTAGATTAAGTCCATTTATTAGTTTTTAGTTGCTTAAAGTGTAAAGTATGTATTTCCCGAGTCTTGTGTCATTTTCTATCTTTGGTACGGTTGGAAGAAATTTGCACATCGCAAATGAGAATGTATAAAATAGTCAAAATTCATGTATTTTTAATACCATCACAATTATTGGTACGTCTGAAGAATGAAGAATTATCGAAGGAATTATCCGGAGTTATTATTGTCACACCCCGTAAATTTTAGGTCATTATTTTAAACTTTTTCGATCATTACTTTTGACTTTTATACGTTACGTTTAAATTTGGCAATTTTTCGGGAAGTTGTCCCGCGTAAAAACTAAAAATCGTTAACGAAAGCGTTTTGACATCGGACCGAGATTAGTCTACGTGTATTATACCTAATAAAGTCATTCTATGTCATTTTGTGGGTTACGAATATCTATGTTTACAATTTTATATTGTAAAACCCTAAAATCAGAACAAGTGCAAAATTACCAAAATGCCCCTAATGTCAGAAAATTTAATAAAAGCATAAATAAAATTCAATCAAGTGTTATAAATTATAAAATACATCATGTGACAAGTATGAAATTTATATAAGATTAAAATATCTTATATTATGCAAGAAAAATAATTATTTCTTATAAATATGTATTTTGCCGAAATAATTATAAGTTAATTACTTATATTATACAATTAAAATATAAAATAAAATAGGGAAATTATAAAATATTTTTAGGCAAAATTAAATCTGATTTTATCCCTTAGAAATACCCAAAATCTCGGCATTTTATGTTGTATATCTTTTTATATACAATTTTCATTTGTAAATATCTTAAAAACCATTTCCAAAACCCTAAACAATTAAAGTGGCGGCTCCATAATTTTTTCAAGGCAAGGAACGATTTTTCTAGGGTTCTTGGGAGTACAAGGGAGCTAAGAAAATTATTGGTTCATTGGTTTGAAGCTTGATTCGATTTATGGTGTTCTTTTGAATTCGAAATACCTAGCCGAACTCAATAATTCATAAAATCATCCATAATTATTCAAGGTATTTTTATAACTCATTTTACATTATATAGATCTGATATGTTCATGAGAAAAATTACCATGCACGTTATTTTGATTTATTAAGCTTAAACATGATCTAAACCCTAAATAATTGCAAGAATTGTATTCGGCTCTAAATAAATTTATACTTTCGATTTTATAATTTTTATGACTTGTATATATCATGTATGAACCAGATAAATTGTTAGAAAAATTGTATAAAAGATTTAGATAATTATTGTGGAATTTCTAATTCTTGCCGATTTTGAATTATGAAAGAAATAAAGAAATAAATTGGAAAACGAATTAGGGTTAGGGTTTTTATATTTTTCCCAGGTCCCATACATGCTAATGAATGTAGAAAAATTATGAAATTATTGGGGAAAAATTCTAATTAGGGTTTTGTGCATTTATTGGTTACCCAGTTTGTGCTTTAAAAGTATAAGGGGGGTGTTTTGTAATTTCTGAAACTTTGGGGCTGATTATGGCATGTTAATATAATGTATAGATTCTGTGAAAAATAAGTAGAAGGGTATAAATTGTCATTTGATAATTGTTATGGGTTAAACATGATTAATTATATATAATATATATATAATTCGAATTGTATTTAAAACTGAGGGACTAAAAGTGTAAATTATGAAAAGTACAAGGTATGATCAGTAATTAAAGTATTAAGTATGAAAATACCATATTTGATATTATAAGGGCTTGTGTGTTGCAAAAATAGATAATAAAAGATTATGTTAATTATAACTAATAACTAAAAGACTAATTACGAAAATTATGTAAGATCAAGGATTTGGATTGGGTAAATACATAAATAGAAACCAACTAAATTAAGAGAAACATGCTATTTTATGGGAAAACTTACTATTTATAGAACCTGCTAATTATAGAAACAGCTATTTATAAAACCTGTTCATTAATAGAAAACTGCTATTTATAGAAACCTGCTATATTCTAAAAACCTGCTATTTATAGAGAAACCTGCTATTTAAAAGAAACTGCTATCTTAGAAAGTCTATTTTTGGAATATAATTATGGAAACTTATTAAATTCCAGGCAAGTTATCAATTATGAGAAGTAATTAAGGAAAGTCTATTTTTAGAAACTTACTATAATTAGAAAGCTGTTATTTTTGGAAAGTACCTCCATATAACAAGAATACTTATCAGAAACATATTAAATCATGGAATATGCTAATCATGACACGTACAAATACAAGGAATCAAATGCTAATAATAGAAAGTATACTAAAAATAGAAAGTTACTTAAAAATAGAAAATTACAAACTGGAAAAGATACCTTAATCCATAACAAGTAAACTTATAAAGTCCTTCTTAACATGTAGTTCACGTGAAGCCAGGAGTAGTTTCCATCCTTTCATCCTTCTCTTTCATCTTCTTTGCTGGACTTAATGAACTGATATTCCGTCCTTTCAGTAAGGACAATCTTTTCTTTTCAAGATTCACCCCAAACAGCTATGTCTTTCCCCATTATTATGTCTTTTGCATGATCCTTTACATGTTTTTGATTTCAAGACGTAATGCTATTGCCCGAGCTATATATTTCCGCATGACCATGATTTACATACTTACCACTAGTCCATAGGAGGAACCCAATGACCAGTAGACACAATGAGGCCCTGTGTCCACGAACTCTTTCGCGTTAGAGAGTGATTTCACGCGGCGTCCCTTTTTCGATGTTTACCTATAAGATTATATGATGTTGGCCATTTATTATTCAGCGGCGTATGGTGCATCCAAGTTTACATGTTTACAACGTTCCATACGTGAATGGTTGGTGCGTGCTCTACATCCCCATCACATAGGAGCTGATTCCCCTCCACCCATATTAATATAAGAGTCACCCCTCATTACGATGTATTGAGGCAGCCCTCTATTATAATGCATGTATTCACGACATTAATTATTATGACATGTATTGATGATAATAGCTCGTGGGCATATCTTATATTTATGTTTAAACTATCCATGATATCTCATGACTCACGTTCCAATATACTACATTTATATATCCTATTCCTTCAGTGATTAATCTCCAGGTTTCCTCATGACACTCATGATCTATCCGCTGGCTTTATATTTTATTATCACAGGATTTCATACTTTATTACTTACGGTATTTATTATATCTGTTCACCTGAGCGTTTGCTCAGCCGTATTTCTTTCTCTTTTCTTATAACGGCAGGATAAATCAGAGGAGATTGGCTGTTTGAAGAAGTGTGTCTTAGGAAGTGACCATTTAAGCTTCCATTTCTTTTTAATCGTAGGACACATTGATGTGCTATACTATCATTGGAACAACTTGTTTTAGTCCTTTAGAGACTTCTTTTACGTTATTCCATATTGATCCTTATAATTCGGAGGCCGATGTTTGATTACCGTCTTTCCACCTATGTCCTATTTAGCATTTATGACTTTATGCCTTTATTATTGCTTTGATATGACACCATGATTATGACGTTTCAGGCCTACTCTCCGAGCGTGTTTGGGTCGTTACATTACTTACACAAACAAGTTCTGAGCACATAGACCGTGGACTGGAACCGACCGAAAACCGGACAGAACGTACCGACCGGACCGGACCGTGAGCGGACCGCTCCGGTCCAATCACGGTGCCGGGGTTTTGGACCAATTCGGTCTTCGGTCCGGTCCGACCATGCAAGTGGCTCCCAATCCATGTCTTGCTCTTTTGGGTTTGTACATATATAGGTTTGATGAAATTACTGAATTTTGGTGTTTTCATAATCAAGTAAATCATTAAACTTGATAAACTTCTCATAAATGTCTTGCTTTCCAATACATGTTTATTTATCTATTAGAGTTACTTACACAAACTACATGGTTCAATAATATATCGGCCCAAGTTAAATTTATCTTAAGATAAAACAAAATAAATGCCGGACTATAGGAAAAAACAAGCAGGATTATCCGCGCGCTGCTGCGGGACGTTAATTTTTCATGCATTGTTGTTGGGCGTAATTTTTTTTTGTGCGGGTTAATAGTTTGTTTTTTTTGGGGAGTTAATTTTTTTATTTTTGATTTTTATTTTTATTGAGTTATTTTTTCGGTCTCATGTTTAATAGTTTGTTGTTTTTTTATATGGGCTTATGTGTTGCGTCTCATGTCGCGAATATTTTTAGATCTGAGTAAATCAATACTTTTGTAATTTTTTTCCTATTTTGTGCCGAGCAATATTTTTTTTAATATTATTTTGCGCGGGTTTATTTTTTCGGTCTCATGTTTAATAGTTGGGTTTTTTTTATATGGGCGTATGTGTTGGGCATCATGTCGCGGGAATTTTTTTGTCTGAAAAAAATATGTACTTTTGTATTTTTTTTTGTGCGGGTTTATTTTTTATGCCTCATGTTTGATAGTTTTTTTTATATGGGCTTATGTGTTGGGCCTCATGTCGCGGGGTTTTTTGGCCTCATGTCGCAAGTATTTTTTTATCTGAATAAGTCAGTACGTTTGTAATTTTTTTTCCTACTTTGTGCGGAGCAATTTTTTTTTATATTGCCTGTTTAAAAAAAAAACCCAAATGGGCCGGCCCAAATTAGGAGCCCAATGGGCCGGCTACTGTAGCGTGCACTGTAGAACGCATGCCAAAAACTACGCCGTATTCAACGGCCTATAGTATATAGGTATAATATACTTACATTTTACCATAGAAACACTTTTTATGCTACAGGATACATTTTAGTGCAGAATTCTATACAAACATCGTATCCTTCACAAGGTGATTTTTCTACAGTTGTACACTCGAGCTCGAGCTTACAAATTGTCAAACTTTGAGTCAAGCTCGAACAAAAGATCGTGCCAATTTAGTTAAACGAGACAAGCTTTTAAAATAATAGGTCTTTAAGATGGGTCACATTAGCAGCTTAACTCTCTTTGACTTGCTAAGTGGGTGCATTACTAAAATAACAAGTCTTTTAGAAGCAATTCAAACGGTTCAACGAGGACTAATCTTTGAGTTGAATTATCGCATGTTAAAATATTTTGCACTTACATTTTCATATTTTCACGTTTTATTTTGTCCGTTGAACGAAACACTTACCACAATATCGTATATCGTTAATTATCTGCCGCTAGGAATTTCCACCGCTATGCGCCGGTAATCGCCTAGTAAAGGAAAATGGCGGGACGAAAGAGTCTTTTGAATTTAAGTACCCCCTAGTACGAGTTGGTAAAAAGAGTGTACAATTGGCAGCATTGTTCACAAAAGTAAGGTTGGGATGTTTCCGAGAATGGACGTGCAAAAAATGCAGTTGTACCCCTTCACTAGATTCTTGACACGTCCCAACTACCCCCTCACTACGAAGTCAACCTCGTACCACTATAAACAGGGAATGTTTATGGGAGTAAATGCTAATATGCTATTGATGACATCAAATAACGTTACTTTTATAGCATCATTTATTCCAAGTAAATTACCCACTTTTATATAATTATTGCAAGAATTGTTACTAAATTGCTTAAAGTTGTTAATTGCAGTAATTATGGAGTACATTGTAAAGACAAGCTAAAAGGCGCACATTTTAGAGCTTAAATGATGATATTTGAAGATTGCTTATTTCTGACTACATATGTATCCAGTAAAGAAGATACGGCGTATCAGCGCCTAGACTTCACAAGAAAATGCGTTTGTTCAATACCCAATACGGCGTATCCTACTCAATACATACGCCGTATCCAGCTGGTCAAACAACCAAAGATCCTGCATTAAATGTGATTGAAGACAGTTATTACTGACTGATTGTGAACGTAGCGCGCACTCCAAGGGATTCACCCCAATACGCCGTATTGACCTCACTCAATACGACGTATCCACTTATTTTCAGAGACTAAAAATAAAAGACTCAAAAACGAGTTTTCAGTGTGCTTAATCATATTCTCTATACCATAAACATAAAAGTTGATTTTCTAAAGAGATAAAGAGCAGCCAAGGTCAAGCATCAATACTAATTTAATAGAAGATGCCGTGTAATTCCTATACTCTTGTAATCATTCGATTTTTGGTATCGTTCGTTAACTCGGTTATTTTACCTTGGTTGTTTGATTATACTTGTATTATTACAATGGTTATGGGCTAATACCCTCAGGTATTAGCCACTTTAATGAAGATTCAATGTTTGCTTTGTTTAATCTCGATTGCTTAATTAATCGTTGATTGTTTAATTATGTTTATCACCTCATACTTGTCTATGTGCTTGAATATGTGACCTATCATTTAACTGGGTCTAGTGAGACTGACCAAGTGATCTAGATACTAGGATATCTCTCCATATCGTGTTTTATATATTTGGACCAATAGGATCACAAATAATGTCCTATCTTTTCCTTTAGAATAGTGATCTTAATTGGACTGGCAGGTGACCTTTCAACCCAACGAGTACTCTCTTAATCAATTGGTAAAGACTTGGACAGTGGACTACTAGTATATAAAATGCCGTCAAGCAGTAAGTGGGTAAAGTCCCGATGGGTGAGGGTTTAACAAGATCACCCTTACTTTAATCCCTAAGATAGATTAAAATTAAACTAAAGGATGCTTTATGCGGATGGGTTAATTGTGACAGGATTCAACGTGTCTAGGTCTTAGGAAGAAGTCCCGCCTAAGTCTTAAGAATGATATGCCGCCTCGAGATAAGCACTCATTGCACTAAACAAACAAACCAGCGTTTGATCGGATTTAATTTGGCTAATAAAGTTTTCTATCATTTGGCTTGACCGCTCTTTTATCTTCTGATAATCTTCTTGCGTGATTATTGTGTATTGAATTGATTTAAATCGCCACCAAACCTGTGCCAGTCTCTCAGGCTGAAATCCCCCCCCCCCCCTTATCATTAAAACTAGGTTTAGCATAGGTTTAAAATTAATTAGAAATAACATAGAATTAACTAGACTAATTAATTAGAATAAAATACTGATAGAATATAAGGTTAACTTTCTCGCTCTTAGTGTTCGACACCATACTTACCACGAAACAACATCTTGACCGGGTACATTGCCCGTTAAAGTGTTGTTCTAGGTTAAGTTGGCTAAATATATATTTAAAACTTGATAATCAATAAATACAAGCTACACGACGAGACATTAGCTATCGCTCTAATTGTTGTCAAAATTATAGTGCGTTTACTCCTTTGTCAAACATACAATTAGTCAGTTGATCCTATCAACGTGTCTACACAAGTTCGCTTGTAAACTGGATAATTAGTCATGTTTACTTGTACAAAGACTAGTCATACATTATGATTCAACAAGTGTGATCTGTAACAGTTTGTAATACTTTGATTCTTATCAAAAAAGCATTACACGTTTGAAACGTTATATTTTGTTTTGCATGCATATTATGTATTTATATTTCCATATAAACGTGTGTAATTGTGACTTTCTTGTTGCCTCATGATCATTAAGGGACCCTCCGTAGGAGTAGTTAGTTAAGGAGTGAGAGCCGTTCTGGTGACTTGGAAAATCCTAGCATTAGGTGTTAGTGGGAAGCACATAGGTATATCCCACAGATTAGTTAGAGGACTTAGTAACTGTGAACTAAATAGGTTAATTCCTCACATAGGGTTAGGTATTCGGGATTCACAGGTTAGTGTTATGACTATAAAATCAGACCTAATGAGTTTAGATGCCTATATTAAGATTGTGGTTAGACATTCCATATAAGATTATGATTATTGAACTTAGGGGTATTAACTTAGTAAATACTCTTATCCATCTTAGTTGATTACCATTGTATCATTATTTTAGGTAGTTTAGGGTTATTAAACACGATCATGTGGATCTAAATCCCAATTTGATATTTTTATTGCTTTCTAGGTAGATTGTCATTTCAATTAGACAACTAGAGATTATATAGCGCTCTTAGGGTCGACACTCGTACTTACCAATCACTACACTACTACACGATATGATACACTGCTTTTTAGTGTGTAAGAATAGTTTAGATAGTATATGTTATTATTAAATTAAAACCTGGCATTCCATATGCCTAAATGAATATGAAAGATGTTTATTTGTTTATGAAAAAGTAAATCCCTCTACTATCATCAACATACTATTGACGTATAAAATTAAACACATATTTAAATATACCAATTATACATACCAATCAATACTTTTAAAAATGCTTGATTTTTAACACAAACTAGACAAAAGTTTTCAAATAATCATATACATATTCCCAATCATCAAACTAAAACACCTATATCCATAGTAATTCATAACTACAAACGCCACCAAGTAAACCAAGTAAGCATTAAGTTTGGAGCCTTGGATTTTGCACATAGAAAATTTGTTAGCCTTAAAATATGCAAATTGATACGAAATTATAATAGTTTATTATAGGTGTGACGCATAAGGACTAATAATGTCTAGTTATGATAGATAGATGTCACTTAGCCTATAAATACCAACCTATACTTCCATAGGAGGGTGAGGATTCATTTTGTAACAAAAAGAGTGTGTGTTTTCCTCCCTCTTCTCTCTAGAAAATACACACTCTCCCCATCTCTTTCTCTCTCTAATCTAATATGGCTTACTTTTATTTCTATCCTTCTCGACTTTCAGATCTACCTAGTTAGTGAATTATTAATGTTAACAAGTGGTACCAGAGCTAACCAGGGGCATTTTGTGTTTGTTGTTTGCTTATTTGAGGTGTTTCGTGTTCATATGGCTTATTTCTTGGATTATTTTTAACCCAAAAGCCACGACGTGTTTGGTTTATGCTTATTTGAAAAAAAAGCTTGGAACTTTCTTCTTCTACATGTTTCTAGCTTATTTACTAACACATCTTATTTTAGAGATTTTTTTTTCTGGGCTTACTTTTGAAGATCACGCGGTTTGATGTATGTTATCCCAAATATATAAGATCCAAACACAACTAATAAGCACTACCAATAAGCTTTAACACACAAAATAAGCATAAAAAGAAAGAAAGAAAAGTAGAGAGAGAAACTAGAGAGGGAAACAAAGAGAGAAAGATTAGATTGGGAGGAAACACATACAAATGTAACCAACACCCTCTCCATGTGTGAAGAGGGTCCTATTTATACCCTTGAGCCATAAGTGGCGTGTGGGCTTACTACTTGGGCCGGGTTTGCCTTATCTTGGGCTTTGAGCCCGAAACACGGACAATAATAGCTTAACACCCAAGCTCGTTAATCCCGACTAGCCTATTACATTACAAGACTTAATCTAAACAAAGACGACCGTTAACATTCTTATTTGACTAATAGAAAATAAGGCTAACAATCTCTCCCAATGTTGAGGTCTTCTTTGATCTCCCCAACGTTGACGTTCTTGATGGAGGTCATCTTGATTTGACTTCATCTTCCCCAATGTTAAAGATATGATGTTTGAGCTTGCTTCTTTGGTCTGGTCTTTGTCTTTTCTTGTTGGTAATGGCTTTGTTCATTTATGCTTTAGACAACCGATGACATTCTTTCGGTGTCATTTATGTGATCTTGATCTTGAGCCTTCATCTTTCATGTTACATTTCACATTTTCAGGTCATTTACGACTTCATTTATTCCATTATTTATTTTTAGAAGTTTTACGCGTTCGCTTTTAATTATAATCGTATAGTTAAATCGTGTAAACTAAAAATCATCATTCAACGTAAACGGACATCAAACAAATAAAAGTTTACGTCAAACAAGTGTTATATAATTATTACGAAGATAATTATTAACTTTTCATATTTTATTTTTATTGGTTACGTAAAACGTTTACGTTTCGCAATAAAATACATTTAAGCATACACGAAAGCACCTATACCTATCTATACTCAAACAAATACCTACTCTTATAACCAATACCCAAAAATTATATCATTTTACACTTCTTATAACCCATGACCGGTTATACATGTTCAAACACACTTAATAAAATCTTAAATCCCACTAGTATCCCATCACATTAGTTATTAACCTTACAAGAGTACAACCTTAACCCATTTCTCCATAAATTGGCACATCATTGTCCTCTCCTTGTACCCAAATCATACCCTCCTCCTAGGGAGGAGGAGAGGTCTTACAACATTATACAACATGTACCTTTAACCCATAGCTTACCATAGTTAGTTTAAGGATAAATGTTTAGTTAGTTTAAGGTTAAGGAAACCTTAAACTCAAACACACTTTGCCTTGTTTTTCTTTCATTTCACACGGCCTCAAGGGACCATTGGGTAATACACACAATCTTGGTAAATCTTGTACAAACATAGGATTAATTTAAGGTAATGTACTTAACAATCTTTACAGTTTTGTATCTTGTGTTTCCTTCTCTTTAGCCAAAACTCGTTACCCACACCTACAACCTACAAAATTGTGCATATTCTAGTACATCACCAAAATTTCAATAATACTTGTACATAAACAAGCTTAAACTTCCCTAAAAACTACCTAAGCATGTACTTAAACTACTACTCCTCTCTAGCAAAGGAGACATGGTTTTAGGAAGTGGTATAGAGATATTTTCTCTATAAATAAGAAGACTCACAACCAAGAGTGTTTACACACTCACACATTTAACAACACTCTAGCAAAAATTATCTTTGTCCTTGCTTTCGGGTCATACCACAGCCGAGACACAACTTGCACAAACACGACACCACAACTCACAAACAAAGGGTCTAAGGTATAGCCTAGTGATCTATAAGCTAGAGTTATACGTTTAAGGGTTTGAAAACAAGGAGGATTCAGGTTTAAGCTGGGAGTTATTGCATGAGAGTGGAAATTCGAATAAGCGGGATAGAGATGATAATCAGATTCAGAACAGGGGACAGGGCCAACAGGAGAACAAGGGTCATTATGACCAGGGTCAACATGAGTATAGGGGTCGTCCGGACCAGAGTGTTGAGCATCAGGGTCGTCAGGATCGGGGTTATGATTCGAAACGACAGGATTTTCAGGGTCATGATCAGAGGTTTACTGGTAGGAATGGGAATGACTGCCAGGGTCAGGGTAACCACAACCAGCGCAGCATCGGACATCTGTCAAATCGGGATTTTAACCAGGGGTCATGGCTTCAGGTTCTCTGCAAAGCGATGAAGGTCTACTGAGACTTTGCCTCCTTACCTCTTTGTTACTAATGTGGAAAGCCTCAATCCAGGCGTTTGTTATAAGGCTACTAGGGGATGTTTTACTTGCGGGTCTACTCAACATAAGGTGAAGGATTGTCCCCAAGCGAAGCAGAAGCAGAGTATGCCAGCAGATTTTGCTAGACTACCTCCTCCTACAGGATGGG
Organism: Tanacetum coccineum; assembly: GCA_026074375.1. NCBI lineage: Eukaryota > Viridiplantae > Streptophyta > Magnoliopsida > Asterales > Asteraceae > Tanacetum > Tanacetum coccineum. The sequence continues at coordinate 30,715 of BQNB010004098.1, read as the reverse complement.
TTTATGCTACGACTCGTGATCAGGCGGCAAAGACTTCAGGTACTATTACCGGTAATCTCTACATTGATGATCGTACTGTCTTCGTTTTATTTGATACTGGGGCTACACATTCTATTATATCTACCACTTTTGCTAAGAAACTTAATATGACTCCTACACCATTAATTGAACGTGTAATCATTTCAACCCCAATGAAGAACCATATGCTTATTGACCATGAATATGTTAACTGCCCTCTACGTTTTGATGATCGTATTCGTCCTGCGAATTTACTTCCTATCCATATGCTCGACTTTGATGTGATTCTTGGCATGGATTGGTTGGCTTCTCATCGAGCTACCATTGACTGCTATGCTAGGACTGTGATCTTTGGTAACGTTCGCCAACCTGAATTTGTTTATCATGGTTCCTCACCGCTTAAGTCCGTTAAGCTCATCTCTGCTATGAAGGCACGTACCTTGATTTCTCATGGGTGCCAAGGTTTTCTGGCTTCTGTTATGGACACATCTTTGGAGAGTCCTAATATTGAAAATCTTTCTGTTGTTCGTGAATTCGCTGATGTTTTTCCCGATGAACTTCCTGGACTTCCTCCGGCTAGAGAGATTGAATTTGGCATTGAGTTAATTCCCGGTGCTGAACCTATCTCAAAGGCTCCGTATCGTATGGCACCTGTTGAATTGAAGGAGTTAAAGGAGCAGTTACAGGAGATGTTGGAGAATGGCTTTATTAGACCCAGTGTTTCACCGTGGGGTGCACCGGTCTTATTTGTTAAGAAGAAGGATGGGAGCATGCGCTTGTGTATTGATTACCGCGAACTCAACCGTATTACGATTCGTAACCGCTATCCTCTTCCGCGAATCGACGATTTGTTTGACCAACTGCAAGGGGCCAAATATTTTTCTAAGATTGAATCACCAGCTTCGTGTGAGAGAGCAGGATATTTCCAAGACTGCTTTTCGTACGCGTTATGGCCACTACGAGTTCTTGGTTATGCCTTTCGGTCTGACTAATGCTCCTGCCGTGTTTATGGATTTGATGAACCGTATTTTCCACGAGTACCTTGATAAGTTCGTTATTGTTTTCATCGACGACATCCTCGTTTACTCCAAGTCTGAAGAAGAGCATGAGCGACATCTACGGATTGTGTTGGAGATTCTTAGACAGAAGAAGTTGTATGCGAAGTTTTTGAAGTGCGAGTTCTGGTTACAGCAAGTCGCTTTCCTTGGTCATATTGTATCTGCAGATGGCATCATTATGGATCCATCAAAGGTTGAAGCTATCACCAAATGGCCGAGACCTACTACGGTGACGGAAGTGAGAAGTTTTTTGGGGCTTGCTGGCTATTACCGACGTTTTGTTGAGGGTTTCTCCCGATTAGCTTTACCTCTTACCCAGCTGATGAGAAAGGGTGAGAAGTTTGTGTGGACGGATGAGCGTCAGGAGAGTTTTGAGGAATTGAAACGGAGATTGGTGTCTGCTCCGATATTGACTCTTCCATCAGGTTCCGGTGGTTTTCAGATATACAGTGATGCATCGAAGAAAGGTTTGGGTTGTGTTTTGATGCAACATGGGAAGGTGATCGCCTACGCTTCAAGGCAGCTGAAGCCTTATGAAGTAAATTATCCAACCCATGATCTTGAGTTAGCTGCCGTGGTTTTTGCATTGAAGATCTGGAGACACTATCTGTATGGTGAAGCTTGTGATATATTTACAGATCATAAGAGTCTCAAATATATTTTTACTCAGCGAGAACTTAACATGAGACAGAGAAGATGGTTGGAACTTTTGAAAGATTATGACACTAACATCCAGTACCATCCGGGCAAGGCTAATGTGGTTGCCGACGCACTTAGTCGAAAATCTGGGATGATAGCTTGTTTTGATTCCATAATCCTTCATGATTTAGAGCGTTTGGATGTTGAGCTATGTGTACGAGGTTCTGGTGGCTATTGGGCGAGTATGAGGAGATAGTATCTAACCTCATGCTACAGATCAAAGAAGCTCAAAGGGACGACGGTGAGTTGTGGGCTATTGTGCAGAATGTTGAAGACGGTAAACATACTGAGTTCAGTGTTGATGATGACGATGTTGTGTGGTTTGAAGATAGGCTATGTGTTCCTAATGATCAGGCACTTCGCGAGAAGGTTATGACGGATCCATAGTTCTCCATTACACATCCAGGTTCACCAAATGTACAGAGATATGAAACAGGTATTTTTGGTGTGAACGCATCAAGCAAGATGTGGCTTACTTTTGTATCCAAATGTATACTTGTTCAGCAAGGTAGAAAATTAAACATCAGAGGGCTAGTGGTTTGTTACAGCCGTTGGAGATTCCTATGTGGAAATGGGATGAGATTTCTATGGATTTCGTTACTGGTTTGCCTACTACTCAGAAAAGACATGATGCGATTTGGGTGGTTGTTGATCGGCTAACCAAGTCTGCTCATTTCTTACCCATTCGGAAGAACTATGGTATTAGTAAGTTGGCGGAGATTTTTCAACAGGAAATCGTTAGACTGCATTGCACACCGACCGACTTCTATTGTGTCCGACAGAGATCCGAAGTTTACGTCTCGTTTTTGGAAAGGATTACAGAAAGCTTGGGGAACTCGTCTTAAGTTCAGTACAGCATTTCATCCTCAAACAGATGGTCAGTCAGAGAGGACTATTCAGACTTTGGAAGATATGTTGAGGGCTTGTACTTTGGAATGGACAGGTAGTTGGGATGAATATTTGTGCTTGGTGGAGTTTGTCTACAATAATAGTTGGCATGCTAGCATCAAGGTAGCACCTTTCGAGCTTTTGTATGGTAGAAAATGTCAAGCACCTATTTGCTGGGATGAAGTAGGTGAGCGTTTGATTGAAGGTCCAGAGCTCATCGAGATTACTAATGAGAAAGTGGCTGTTGCTAAGGAGAAATTGAAAGAGGCTAGATCGCGACAGAAGAGTTATGCTGATAAGCATCGACGTGACTTAGAGTTTCAAGTTGAAGATCGCGTATTTCTGAAGGTTTCGCCATTCAGAGGAGTTAAACATTTTGGGATCAAGGGCAAGCACAGTCCTCGATTCATCGGTCCGTTTGAGATTTTGGAACGTATTGGAGAGGTTTCGTATCGTCTGGCGCTTCCTCCGCAGTTATCGCACGTTCACGATGTCTTTCATGTATCTCTTTTGAGGGGATACCATTATCATCCATTGCATGTCGCATCTTATCCTTTTGATCAGATTCAGCCTGATATGTCTTTGTCCGAGGAACCTGAATCCATTCTGGATCGGCAAGAGAGAGTCATGAGAAACAAAGTTATTCCTTTTGTGAAGATTCTTTGGAAGAATCACCCAGAGCGTGAGGCTACCTAGGAGACCGAATAGTCTATGAGAACTAGTTATCCTCATTTCTTTGTCTAGTTCGGTATGTTTTTGTTTCGTTCTCATTTCGTTTTCATTCCGGTTCATTTCAATTTTCGAGGACGAAATTTTTTTTTTTAGAGGGGAAGAAGTTGTAAAACCTAAAAATCTCAACAAGTGTAAAATTACAAAATGCCCTTAATGCAAGAAAATTTCATAAAAGCTTAAATAAAATTCATTAAATGTTAGAAATTATAAAAATGCAACTTATGACAATTATGGAATTTATGTAAGATCAAAATACCTTATATTATATAAGAAAAAAATAATTAATAATTATATATATATAATTATGTATTTATATATTACAAATTAAATAAAATAAATATGGATAATTACAAATAAAGTATACAAGTTTTAAAATCTGATTTTTTTCATTTTTAAAAGCCCCTAAACTCGGCCAAATAGCATATTATATTTATCTATCCATTTTATTTGTTTAAAACCTAAAAACAATATCACCAAAAACCCTAAAATACAAAAGAGGCGGCACAAGATTTTTCCAAGGGCAAGCACAATTTTTATAGGGTGTTTTGAAGGTCAAGGATTGTGGTAAAAACAGTGGGAAGATTGTTTAAGGCTTGGTTCGATTGTGGTATTTGTTTTGGGTTCGAATTAAGCAACCAGGTTCAATAATTCATTAAATCATCAAGAATCATCAAAGGTATTTTTGTATCTCAATTTGCATCATATTAATTCGTTCTATGCATGATAAAAATTATCATGCATGTTATTTTGATTTTATAAATTAAAACATGTTCGAAACCCTAATTTTTAGGTAATAATGAAATCGGCACAAATAATAGTTGTAAAATTGATTTTATATTTTTCTAAGGTTGTTTATATCATATAGGACTCAGATCAATTGTTGGAAATTTTTATAAAAGATTAGAAATAATTATTTGGGATTTAACTTGGTTTGCCGATTTCGAATAAAAGGAAAAAGGGGAAGAAAAATGTTTAAATGAATTAGGGTTAGGGTTTTGCTATTTTTTCCAGGGGTAATTAATAGTAATGATTGGGAAATAACTGTGTTTGTGATTGGGAAAAATTTAATTAGGGTTTTAGTGATTTATTTGTTATCCGATTTGCTATTTAAAAGTATAGGGACTTGTTTTGTAATTTATAAAACTATGGGGTCTATTTTAGACATGTTATTATATTTAATATATTCTGTATAAAATAAGTTGGGGGGTATAAAATGTCATATTGATATTATTTTGGATTTAAAATGGTTAATTACATATAATAAGTAATTAGAAATAAATTAATTAAAATAGAGGGACTGAAATTGTAGCAACACTAATGGGCCTAACGAGCCACTAACGGGCCCAGCAGCCCAATAGCTAGTGCTTATGCGGGCCAACAGCTTATTTATAAGCTATGACAGAACTTATGGGCTTATTGAAGACCCTAAATGCTTATGGGCCTATGTTGTATAAGCCCACACCCTCAAAACCCTTAACGGGCCACCCATGGGCTCGTTAAACCAAAACAGGCCCAACAGGTCCAATAGAGGAGACCCACAGCTTATTGATAAGCTCCACGAACTTATTTAAAAACCTAAAATGCTTATCGAAGCTAAATGGACCCTAATACTCACTAGAAAACCAATCGGACCCTTAATGGGCTTGTTAGTCCATTACCGAGTCCAAACGTAAACCTATAAGCCACAATAAGCTCAAACAGCTTATTGGTAATGGACCTTATTGAAATAACTTGAACTCGTTTAAACTTATCCGGGTTCTTATTGGGCCCAAAAGCCCAATAACGAGCTTATTGGCTTATTGGATAAGTCGAACACTAAAACAAGTTAGTTATGACCATAAGAGCTTAATGAGATGAGAAAATAAGTTGAACCACTTTATTTAAACCTTAGTGGACTTTTGAAACCAATCGGGTTAGAGTTATTGGGCTAACAAGCCCAATAAGCTCGAATAAGCTCCAATAAGCTCTCCCGAGCTTTATTTTCAGCTTAACTAACTTAAATAAGCATAATGAGGGCTTTTGTGCTTTTAAAGTTCAAATTTGACCTTTAGATGGCTTATACGGGTCCAATAAGGCCCAATAAGCTCAATGATAGGTGTAAAATACACATATCCGTTAACACCAAAAATGACCCTAAATGACCAAAAACATACTGAAAATGGCAAAGATATGCTTGTTTTTGTGTTTTGTGTATGCAGGTACGGATAAGACAAAAATCACAAGAAAACCGTCAAAAACGGGCAAACACGAACACGAGAAACGGAAGAGCACAAAAGAAGCCAGGGATTAAAAAGCCAAAGTTAAAAATCAACCAATGGTCAAACTTTGGTCAACTCAAGTCAAACAGTCAAAGTTAACACTAGAAGACAAAGACCCCAAAGTTACAATACTAGTCCCTCAAGTTTCCAAAATTACACAAATGATCCCTAAAAGTCTAAATGGGCCCATTATCCATAAAAACCACACCCGGATGTAAAGCCTAAAACAAAAGCCCAATATCCAACCCATAATCCTTTTATAAAAATTCAGGGGCCATTTCTGCCATTATTAAAAGACATTTAACACTACACTTATATGGCTTATAAACACAAGGACTCAATTTGCCAATAGCCCAAACTCACCCACGTTTTACCCAATTCAGTTAAACTTAAAAAAATGGCACCATGAACAATTACTGTTCATGCGTCTTCCCCAATTCACCAAAGGGTCAAAACGAGAGGGCTTTTACCAATCAAAGGGTGGAAAGGACAATTCAAGTAGTCAAGTACATAATGGCAGGGAGAAAGATGTCATTCTCATTGGTAAAGTCAAGCAAAAGATCACACGTGGACTAGAGAGAGCACAAGGAATGGGTTAATTTGCACTGCTTCTACTCACAGAAGAAGCACAATCAAGGCTGACACACGGATGCCACATTGGCAATCCGTGTGTCCCAAATATGATCCAATGGCTCAGGATTATCCTCCAATGATTGGAAGAATGGATGGCAGAGATTGATGGGAGCGTGGGTAGACCTCAAGAGGCTAGAAGGTTCACTAAGAGGCTATAAATAGCACACTCACACACACACATTTCATCTTCTTTTTCCTGTATTTTTCTTTAAGTAAAATTAGCTTGTTAAGTTTTTAGTTAAAATGTAATTTCACTTTTTAATCTCTTGTAATCTGTTTTGGATCATTAATAAAAGTTTCATTTAGTTTACATAATCTTGTTTTCATTTATAAGCTCTCATTTCCTTAAATTCATACTCTACTGTTTCATAAGTTTGTAATAAGCTCATTTTAGCTCTTACTAGTCTATAAGCTAGTGATTGAGCTTGTTTAATCAAGTCCTTAAATCATACTTAAACTAGAAATCAGTTAAACCTAAATACCTTTGCTTATTGATTTAAGAGCTTATGGAAGGGGATCCAATAATGGAAGGGATCTCAAGGACTTTACTGGCTTATCCTTGGATAAGCCAGAGCTGTTGATAAGCTCAATTGAGCATAAGCTTCTGTTTAGCTGAAGGACTTGGTTAGTTTCCTTTTAATTTTATTACTTTAAATTTCTAGCTTGACATTTGCTTAATAGATCTCTTAGATTTACCTATTTGCTTATTAGTAGTTTAAACTGCTCATCTAGTTCTTTAAATTATGGCTTATTTGTGAATTATTTTGCTTATTAATTAATCCATTTTTACTATCATGTTTTTAGCTAGAAATAGTTTAGTTGGGCTTAGTTTAATCATAGTATACCTTTAAAAAACGGTTACAAAAACCAAAAACATTAGCTAGCATAGATGTAGACCTATTGATTTACAGTTTTAGTAAATTGTAGATTGTAGACTGTTAGGGTATGGTTTTGTTTATTTTTTTTTAAGCTTAGTGAAAATCTGGTAGATAAAGAATTGCAAAGGTGGATTTTAAATTGATAAGCTACATGAAATCTGTCAAGAATTTTAAGGAGTGTTTTGGAATAAGTTTTATTTGACCTTTTAAGTCACAATATTTGGTAATTTTTCTTATGGTTAGCTTGATTATCTTAATTTGATTAAGATATTATTGGTTTGTACTGTTTAAGTTTAATGCTCATAAATCATTGTCGAAGCTTATTTTTTCTTGTTACAAGGAATGCACCATAGGATTTTTCCTTTTATGGTATTTTCTTGTGAAAAATTTGAACCAAGCCATCCAAGAGGCTTGGTTAGTAGGGTGTTGCAATTTTTGTGTCAAGACACACTCATTAGGAGTGTGTTATGCAGGTCTTGACCAGAAAAGGTCACCTGCATTAGTGATTTGGTGCTTTTGCATATTGCATCAGCAGTAGTAACATCAGTTACTACTGTCTCAAATTTTCTGGCTTCATATAGGCATTAAAATACGGGACATTTATTAGATCTAAATTTTAGTCTAGCTTTACAGATTAGGAATAGTTATAAGATAGATTAAGTCTTGTTTCTATTTTCTACGCTTAATCACTTTCTAGGTACAATTAGCTTAAATAGTTTATGAAAAACTCAACAAGCTAAAGAAACAAGTTAGTAAACAAGTCTAGCTTCTTAAATTTGAATTTCTAACTTATAATGCTTGTTTTCAAGATCTATCGACGATATCATAGTACAGTCTTATAATGGTAGGTTAATTTCCAAAGCCAAGCTTATTTAAAGCTTATTAGCTCTTTTTAAGCCTTTTTAATAAGCTTTTTGTGTTCAATGTTTGAGTTTGGCTACCTACTTTGATCATCAATTTTAGTTGGCATTAAGTGTTTCTAGTACAGAAATCTTGTTAGGATTAGCTTATATACATCATAAGCTGCCTGGAACTTCTTTTGTTTTCAAATTTGAGCTTAAAAGTAATTTTGTGCAAGCAATAAGTAAAAATAGATTTTAAGAAGGCCTATTAAAAGCTTGTTTCTGTGAACAGCTTCTTTATAAGCTCTTAGAGAGCTTAATTTTGAGATTTAGCTTATACTCCTTTTATTAAAAGTGCTCAGAAATGTTTGCTTAATAAGTTTTAGCTTTTAGATTTTAAAAATAAATTTTTTTCCAAAAAGCTGTGCATGGGACTCGAACCCAGCACTCAACCCTCACAAATAACTACCCAATCCACCTTAACCATTGTGCTTCAATAGCCCATGCCAACCTCAGTCCTGGTTGCATTTAACTCTTATATTTATCAATTATCACATTCCTTTTTAATAATAAGCCGAAGCTTTGAGCTTATTCTAGAGGTGCATATTTATACTAAGCTTTTTGATTATTCTTATTTTTCATTAATTCTATGCTATTGCTTAAGTATTTTCTCTATGAATTTTTCACTATTTTTTTCCATTAATAGAATTATTTTTAATCATTTTTCTTAGGATTTAATTTTCGAGAAATCATAAAAAATAGAAAAAAGTTTCAGAAAAATATAAAAAATAGTTTTTAGTTTTAGAAAAATTACTTTTAGGTTCACATTCAGAAAAATCATTTTTACACCTTTTAGATTTTAATTTTTATTTTTGAGCTTGGGGGATATTTTCTTTAAAAATATGATGTTAATTTAAAAAAATAAGTAAAAATAGTTCTTTATGATTTTTTAATGTTATTTTAAGACTTTCCACTTTTCTGAGATTTAAAAAAAATCATTTTTCTTAATTTTTTGGACTTAATTTGCTATTTTTTAGGATTTAATTAGATTGAAATAGTGTTTAATTCATAATAAATTCAAAAATTATCAAAAAAATATTTTTCTTTTTCCTAGAATTTTATTTTGTCTTATTCTAAGTTTAGAAATTTAGTTTGTATTTTTAAAGTTTAATTTTGTCTATTTTACTTAATTATCGCGTTTTATTTGTTTCCCGTTCATTGATTTAAGTGTTTAATTGCTTTTGTGTTCTTATTTTAATTGTTGCTTTTAATTAGTAGTTATAGATAATCAAAATTCTCTTTGCTCTTATTCAAATCATTATCCAAACTAAGGCGTGGTTTCAATTTCACAAGTCGTTGGGGAAAACGCCATAATCGGGAAAGCATACTTCCCTGTTAAACATAATACGTATGATTATTATTATTATAAATATGTATATCTACATAACCTCCGTGTACACTCAATGGGAAAATACTCTATACCATTTATGTGTAGTACCATCCACCACACCTTATGTACACCCCCCCCAACTCCTCACTCAAAAATTGTTGCTTGCCGCAGCTGGGGTCGGTAGACAATAGTTAGAAGCTCACTCGTTTTACCGGTATTGATGCTATAAGAAAAATAAAGATCTAACCTTTTCGAATTGACGAAAGATAACTTATTGTTATAAACCTGAAAAAACCACCAAAAAAAAAATATAAAAAATTAAAAAAATATATAAAAAGTAAAAAAATATTTTTCCAAACGTCCCGAGCACGTCAATTAAGCTTATGCTTTTTCCATTTTCTCTTGAAGGTTCAGCCCGGATTTGGCTAGAAAAAGAACCTCCTCGATCGATTTTGACATGAGATGATCTTGTTTCCAAATACAGTTCATCAATTCATTCCTCCTCAAAAACGACACCTCTACGTAAACGAAATCACGAGAATTCAACAAAGATTTAACGAATTGTTATTAATGAGGCTTAGGGATCGAGATATAATGACCTTACTTCGAGCAAGCCTACAACCGACGGGATTTTTAGAATTACATCAAGTCTTGGATACATTTTAAAAATGGCTAATGAATGCTAATGATAAGACTCCGTTGAATTCTGCAGCGGTGGAAACTTTTTGGATAAGAATGCCATCGTGAATGCTATGAGAATATCGCTCGTAAATCCCAAAGTTTTCGAAATTCACGAAACAAGGCATTCGTTGCCAAAGTGAGTTCGAATTCATCTACTCCGGAAATTTCACCAGATGTTGCTGCTCTTACAACCGAAGTCTCTGAACTTAAGAATTTGATACAGACTAATGCTTATTCCGACAAAACAAAAAAGTCCTAAGCTCCCAGCAACCGTAAAAAGCGGTCGCGCATGAGTTGTGTAAACTTAGAGAAGTGCTCAAGTCTTATAAGAAAACCTGTCCATACCACCGATGGCACGTTTATTCAAGATCAAACATTCAATAGTACGTTTCACAAGCAGCTGTAAGCCAATTTAATCAAGAAATTCAATTCTCAGACCTCACGATGGTTTCAAACCAAATCCGACCACCTGGTTTTCCTCCGATTACAAAACAATCAAAACCGTTTCAATCCAATTCAAGGAAATAAAATTCAAACCAAAATCGAGGAACCAATTTTAATCAAAAACCGAACTTCGAACCAAGGACTAGTTTGACCAACCACCACCAACATTCAACCACTTAGTTTATCCCAGCGCCTCCTCAACAAATTCTAGGTGTTTCAAAGACCATTTCAGAATTATTCAAGGCTAATGAATTGTTGTGATTACGGAATATGCCAAATCAAGGCCAGGTTAACAAAACTCAGATGACGAATTTAAACAGAAATGTCTTTCTAATTCATAACTTACTTCCAACAAAACCTCGCATTGGTCTTCGACATTCAGGAACTCTACAATCAAACCGAACTAACCCTCATGAGCAAGTCAATGCTATCACCAACGAAGTGGTAAAAATTGTGAAGTGACCTTGCGACTCCTTTTCCTACACCTGTTGTTTCTACTCCTTTAAAGGAACCCGAACAAAACCCGAAGACGTCAATGGACCAAACAGGAAAAAACCAAGTTTAAGAAAGTACCCATCGCACAAGTTTTTCCCACCTTCCAGAGGAAGAAGATACTATTTTTCCATATGAAATCCCAAAACCAAAAGCAAAGAAAACCGTTAACATTGAAATTCAAGAGCCTAATTCTCCAAAACCAACGTCGTATCAACCTAAACTTTTCCATACCTGATCCCGAGAGGATGAAAGTAGAGGAGATGAAACCAAAGTGCTCAACATAGCCGGTTTTTGAAGATGTTTAAACAACTCCGTTTAGAGATTGGATTGAAAGATGCTCTCGTCGAAATGCCGAAGTTCAACAAATGGTTAAGCTCGTTTACTAAGGAACAAAGAGAAACTTGAAGAAATCGCCATTACAGAAACCGTAATCCACAGAATGTTACCGCAATCATCAGTGAACAAAAGTTTCCTAGAAGCTCGAAGATCCCGAAAATTTCTTATTCCGAGTGCTCTACAAAGAACTTGGATAGTACAAATATGCTTTAGCCGATTCTGAGCTAAATCATAAATCCTTTTACCTCATTCTATATCTACAACCAACTACGGCTATGAGTTCATTATGATCCCCCACTCAATGACACTCGGAGGCTTGCTAACAATACACGTTCCATTAAACGCACCCATGGTATAGCCGAGGAAGTTGTAGTTAGATGATGATGGTTTCACTTTCTTGCTGATTTTGTAGTGGTTAAATTTGAACCAGACCCAGAGGCCTATTATTTTAAGGGAGATCCTTTCCTTCGCACTGCAAAAATCTCTCATTGATCTATACGAGGAAAAATTAACTTTAAGAGTAGGAAGCAATGAATTCGTCTTTTATGCTGAAAAATCTAAGAAAAGCAAAAATAAGCAATTTGCTCACGCTATTTCTGTCATTGATTTTTCGAAAGATGATCCATTTAGTGGCAGTACCACTAATCATTCCGATGCTCTTCCTCATAGTTCTTCTCCGGTGAAGACTAGTGATAATCTTGAGGAGTTCGCCGATGAACTCACTCTTTTTAAAAACATGTTCATTTTCAAGTTTATTGAAACCCTCTTTTCGAATTTGATGACAACTTCACCTCTAGCCACGTAAATCCTCTCTTTAACAAGATGGTTGAAGATGTCAAAAATGAGAACTCCAACGTTTTAGATTCCGATGAGCCAGTTTTACTTAACACACCTTTGTCCGATAAGGTTGAGTGTTTCGCTCCAAAAGACGATATTGATGAGATCAATGCTTTTTCTAGTCCATACGGAAGATTACTTCATCTAATTTTGGGAAGAGATTATTTATTGATTCAAAAGGAGACGTAAACTTTGTCGATGATAATATGCTTAGTGATGAACGAACCCATAATCTCCCTCCCGAAGGTGGGGGGGAAAAATTTCCGATCATGACCAAAACGAATCCATCTGATATCCATATACTTTGGATTACTTTTTTCTCCAAGAGTGAACCTCTTCACCATGAGATTACGCATCAGTGTGAAACATATAAACACTTCCTTTAAGGACCATTCGTGAACAAGAGGAATATCTTAATCATATGACTTTGCTTTGTGAGATTTCAACTTCCCGGTCACAAGAAAATGTTCATGCTGATCAAAGTTCAATTATCGAGTCTCTTCCCGTATCTCCTATTCCCGTTGAGGATAGTGAACCCGTTCAAGAAGAGATCGATATTTTCCTTGTTCTAGATGATTTAATTCCACCAGGTGTTGAGAATGATGATTTTGAAGATGAAGATAATGAGTTACCTAACCTTGACCATCAAGATGATCCGTCAATTCCTCGTCCTCCACCGAAACCACCGGATGTTGAGAAATGTCTTGAACCCGAAGCGGGTATTTTGATAACCAAAGTGTTTATAGGGTGTTTCTAAACCTCATGAATTTAATGGCTGATATTATTACCCACCCTTCCCACCCTGTTTTAAAGAATTTGACCTTCATAACTCTTTCTTGTCTCATTTCTCTTCTTAGGGATTGAAGACACCATTTTTGACCCAGACATCATCACCTTTCATTTTCTTATGCTAGAGCCGGTGACATATTCAATAGAAAATTCTTGTTCTAAGTGTTCTCCCTTAAAACCCTAAGGAGAAACGGAATGAATTCATGGGATCTAGTCGACTTGCGACTTCGGTGAACAAAAACAGCGCGCTTCGTGGGAGTTTCAACCCCATGCTTACCTTATCTTTCTTCTTTCTATTTCTAAATAAATATTGTGTTTGTGATGTTTGCAGGTTAGCTTTTTTCTGTTTTTTTGTGTTTGTTTGTTTGTTGTGATTTTTGTAGGATTGAACCAACAAATTTTTGAAGCCCTCTCGTTTCCGATTTGTTCCCGGTTCCACTCGAAGCTTCCTATCGCTTATGTTGAATTTTAGTATTTGGGGAACAAACCGATATCCTTTCATCAATATCAGATTCACTTTTATCTTTCATAAAATTAAAAAACGGCTTATATTTGCGTATGAGACCCTCCTTAAACATTGAGGACAATGTTTCGTTTTAGTTTGGGGAGGGAATCTATCGATTTGATGTTTCCTGCTTATTGTTTTGTTCTCACGTACCTCTTCCCACGTTCCCCACGCTGCGACCCAGATTTGGGGGTGTTACACAAAATATTATAGTTTGTTACCTAAATTTGAAAACCTTGGCATTACTCACCCAAATATCAAATAGGATTCAGATACACCAAAATGGTCAAAGAGCATTCTTAGATTTTAATAATCAATAGTAATGCTTATAATATGTATAACCTAATTATTACAATCATTATGACCTTTTTAGTAATAAAAAAGCTTGTTTTGAAAAGATACTATTGTAATAATCATATAAACCTGACGTTCAACCCAATTGACTTGTTCCCATCTTTAAGAATTGATCTATTAATGATAAGACAAAAAATCAACCCACTGTCTTTTAAAATTGCTAGCAGATACTGTTCATGGTGGCATGTACGTGCTCATAAATATTGAACTATGTCTCGGTTCCTTTGAACTGTTCAAGCATATTCATCTAAAATATTAGGAGTCTCGGGAGCTGCATCACATGCTGCACGCACCAATACATACTGATATAGCTAAGTTCAAATAAAAGTAAGCTCCATAAAATATACAAACCTGTGGATTAAGCTTGTGTACTTTACAGCATCAAGATGTGTCAACAGCATCAGGGATTTGTGTCTGCGGTAGCAACAACAATATGCGTCAGCAGCAACAAGTCGCATCATATGCAGGACGCATAAGCATCATTAATAAGATTTACTTGTTTGATCTACATAAAATGAGATGAAAAAGTAAGCAGCTTTTAGTGGATCCGTTAATGTAGTGAAGAAATGTTAACAGATGCAAGTCAAATACGCGCCTCTTTATATTGGTGGAATACTTGTTTGTGGCCTCTTTGTTAAGGGTTGGTGAATGCATTAGGAAAGATGGAAAAACGGTAGGTGTTAAACGTTAAACAACGTTGTATTAACCCGTGAATGAGTATGTATAATAATAACAAATGAGGCTCAGATTAATGAGTACTAAAGCGTGATCAAACACCTGGCATGGCTGCAATCACACACTTAATGTGACTGCCTAGCCAAGATACAGGGCTCGGTAAACCACGCATACTAAACAGAAAATTAATCATCATCACCTGCAACATTATATTATATAAACACTGATTCAGCGGCTAGAACGATGTTGTTTCAATACGCCGGGTTCCGGTGTTTCGTTTGGGCTTTCGGATATATTATTCCACCGGCCCAATTAGCTCGTTCATTCCAGAGCTACCGTGAACTGATACACAACTTACGTACGGGTAACAACCATAGTTTATATGTATTCCAAAATCAGAAGCAATCGAAACGCGACTGGTACCTGCGCTAAAACATAGCGTTGTCCAAAGATTATAACTTTATATAAAGGGCAGGAAAGTCTAATATAAATGCGATCCATTAATGCACTGTTTTGACCGAGTCGACCCTCCGGATACTTAACCGGAACCTGCCAGAACCTGCTGGTTGACCCGGCTCTGGCCCATTTTGTTTTTTTTTCTTTTTTTACCCGACTCGGTCAAAGCATTTGATACAATGCATACGTAATCCCTCTCTTTATCTCTCTTTGATACATGTCTTTCTCACTCAGATGTTCGAGTGTCGAACTAGAGAAAGAGGTGTCCAACCCGCCATGGTTGCTGTTGGGATTAAAAGACTTCTTGATGATCTTAGAGTTACTAGCTTCACATTAAGCGCTGCAGGTGTATAAGTTACTACTCGTACTAATGCTTGTTCAGAGTGTTACTGCTGTAGTACAAAGTTAACAACTGCTGAAGATTAAGACTGCAGAAAAGAGTTTTCTACTTTCACGGGATGGATAAAGACTACTCAGAAGAAAAATAAAGATTGCTTATGTGATATGGTAAACTTATAGTTTTGTAAAATATACGTAATAAAGTTAATAATTAGATATCCAAGATAACTTAGAAAATATGTAATCCCATTAGACTCCTTGGTGTATAAAAGGAGGTCCTAGGGTATAGAGTTCTATGTATCAAAAATGAGTCATTCATAGAATTGTTCATAGCTTCAAGGTTTTGTAACACTAATACTAGTTAGAGTATTCGTATTAATATATTGAAGCTTTTGTTTGTTAATCTGTGTGTTCATTAGAATTACTATTTCATTGAAGAATTCTTCTTATATTAAAGATTAGATTTCGCATAATCTTTAGTATTATCAAACAAAGTTTCTATCATAGTTGTGTAGGATTTATCTTGCATAACTAAACTTTACACAAGCTAAAGAATTCAAGATACATTCAAGTAGGATCAACAAGTGGTATCAGAGCTTGTTGCTTTGAGAAACTTTGCTAAGAAGACATGGATCAAGACTCAATACATATGGTGGCTGCATCAAAAGTGCCTATGCTCAAACCAGGTGAGTATGAGCTTTGGAGGATGAGGATGGAACAGTACATCCAGATGATTGATTATTCTCTATGGGAAGTCATAGAGAATGGTAATGCACCTCCAATAACAAAAGTTGTTGAAGGTGTTGAGACTACAATTGCTCCTACAACTGCTGAAGAAAAGGCACAAAGGAGGTTAGAGTTGAAGGCAAGAAGCACTTTATTGATGGGCATCCCTAATGAACATCAATTGAAGTTTAACTCCATCAAAGATGCCAAGTCATTGCTGCAGGCTGTTGAGAAGAGGTTTGGAGGGAATGCTGCTACTAAAAAGACTCAGAGGAATCTTCTAAAGCAGCAGTATGAAAATTTTACTGCATCTAGCTCAGAGGTGTTAGATCAAACCTTTTATAGGCTTCAAAAGCTTATCAGTCAGTTGGAGATTCATGGTGAAACTATCTCACAAGAAGATGTGAATCAGAAGTTCTTAAGAAGTCTGTCACCAGAATGGAACACACATACCATTGTGTAGAGGAACAAGCCTGAGATAGATACATTAAGCTTAGATGATCTTTACAACAACCTAAAGATCTATGAACTAGAGGTCAAAGGGACATCAAGCTCAAGCACAAACACACAAAACGTAGCCTTTGTGTCCTCAAACAGCACCAGCAGTACAAATGGAGCAGTTAATACTTCTTATGGTGTTACAACTGTTAGCACTCAAGCTACTGCTGTTAACTCAACAACAATTAACAACTTGAGTGATGCTATCATCTGTGCTTTCTTTGCAAGTCAACTCAACAACAATTGACAACTTGAGTGATGTTGTCATCTGTGCTTTCTTTGCAAGTCAACCAAATAGACAACAACTTAATAATGAGGACTTGCAATAAATTCATCCTGATAATTTAGAAGAAATGGATTTAAGGTGGTAGATGGCTATGCTTACAATGAGGGAAAGGAGATTCTTGAAGAACACTGGAAGGAAGTTTTCTATGAATGGTACTGAGACTATTGGGTTTGATAAATCCAAGGTGAAGTGTTACAACTGCCATAAAAGAGGACACTTTGCAAGGGAGTGCAGGGCTCCAAGGAACCAAGAAAACATGAACATGGAAAGCACAAGAAGAAGTGTGCCAATGGAGACAACTACTTACAATACTTTGATCTCATGTGATGGTCTTAGTGATTATGATTGGAGTGATCATGCAGAAGAAGGTCCAACTAACTTTGCACTTATGGATTACTCTTCTACAAGTTCTAACTCTAAGGCATCTACTGATTCAAACTGTTCATCATCTTGTTTGGAAAATGTTAAAATTCTTAAAGAACAAAATGAAAAAACTGTTAAAAGACTTAAGGACATCTAAGTTAAATGCTATTGCTTATAAAACATGTTTAGAGTCTGTAGAAGCAAGACTTCTAGTTTATAAGAAAAATGAGTCTGTTTATGAGGAAGATATCAAGGTCTTAAAATGTGAGATTTATTTAAGAGAAGTAGCCATTACAGAGCTTAGGAGGAAGTTGGAACTGGCTCAAAAACAAAAAGATAAAATTCAGCTAACAGTAGAAAATTTTGAGAATTCATCTAAAAAATTAAGCAAACTACTAGATTGTCAGATAGTTGATAAGTGCAAAATAGGTTTAGGGTATAATGCTGTTCCACCTCCCTATATAGGAAACTTTATGCCTTTAAAACCTGATTTGTCATTCTCTGGTCTAAAAGAGTTTGTAAATGAGCCTATAGTTAGTGAGCCTACGGTTAAGAAGCCTGTAGTTGAGACTAATGTAGCTAAGGCTAGTGAAGCAAAACCTAAAGCAGTTAGGAAGAATAATGGTGCTCTAATTATTAAGGATTGGGTGACAGATAGTAAGGAAGAAGATGTGCCTTAGGCTAAGATTGAAAAGAAAACAGTTAAGTCTAGTTTTGCTAAAATAGAGTTTGTTAAATCTAAAGAGCAAGTAAAATCCCCTAGAAAAATTGTTAATCATGTTAATCAAAATATGCAAAACACTCATACTCTTAGAGGTAATCAAAGAAAATGGAATAATATGATGTCTCAAAGATTAGGAAGAAATTTTGAGATGATTAACAAAGCCTGTTATGTATGTAGAAGTTTTGATCACCTGCAGTATGATTGTAATAACCATCAGAGACTGTTTTATAAAAAAAGATGGTAAAACCAGTGTGGAACTATACTCAAAGGGTGAATCACCAAAATTTTCTAGAATGACTCACCCCAGTCCTAAAAGGAACATGGTTCCAAAACCAGTATTAATGAGGTTTGGCCTAGTATCACTTACTACTGCTAGATCAGTTAATACTGCTCAACCCAAAACAACAGTGAATCGTGCAAGACCAATGACAAATATTTTTCATAAAGCACATTCAATTGTTAGAAGGCCCATTAACAATAAAACAACAACTAAAAACAGTAATCTTAATCAGAGGGTAAATACTGTTAGTGGTAAAAATGTTAATACTGCTAGGCCAAAAGCAATAGTTAATGCTGCTAGGCCAAAAGCAGTACTTAATGCTGTTAAGGGAAACCAGGTTAATGCTGTTAAGGCCTCAGCTTGTTGGGTTTGGAAACCAAAGACTAAAGTAATAGACCATGTTTCTAAACACAACAGTGCATCAACCATCCTAAGAAGGTTTGATTATATTGATGCAAAAGGCAGATCCAAGTCAGTGATGGATTGGGTCCCCAAAAAAGACTGATTTTCTTAACTAATGTGCAGGGGAATCCACAAATGGATTTACAAGATAAAGGAGTGATTGACAGTGGATGCTCAAGGCACATAACAAGGAACATGTCCTATCTTATAAACTATGAAGAGATTGATGGAGGATATGTTGCCTTTGGAGGTAATCCTAAAGGAGGGAAAATCACAAGTAGAGGTACAATCAAAACTGGTAATTTAGATTTTGAAAATGTGTATTTTGTAAAAGAGTTAAAGTTTAACCTCTTTAGCGTCTCACAAATGTGTGACAAAAAGAATAGTGTTCTCTTTAATGACACTGAATGTATTGTTTTATCTCCAAACTTTAAGTTAACTGATGAAAGTCATGTTTTACTTAAAGTTCCTAGAAAGAACAATATGTATAGTGTTGATTTAAAAAAAATACTATTTCTAAAGGAGATCTAACTTGTCTCTTTGCAAAAGCTACATCTGATGAATCTAAACTTTGGCATAGGAGGCTGGGACACATAAATTTCAAAACTATGAATAAACTGGTTAAGGAAAATCTTGTAAGAGGTTAACCTTCAAAACTTTTTGAAATTCATCAAACATGTGTTGCTTGTCAAAGAGGAAAGCAACATAGAGCTTCTTGTAAGTCCAAAACAGTAAGTTCAATTAGCCAACCTTTACATATGTTGCACATGGATTTTTTTGGTCCAACATTTGTAAAAAGCTTAATGAAAAAGATGTATTGCCTAGTTGTCATAGATGATTACAGTAGGTTTAGTTGGGTTTTCTTTCTAGCTACTAAGGATGAGACTAGTGGAATTCTTAAGTCCTTTATAACTAGAATAGAAAATCTAATAGATCAAAGGGTTAAGGTAATTAGGTGTGACAATGGAACATAGTTCAAGAATAAGGAGATAAATCAGTTTTGTGAGAGAAAAGGTATTAAAAGAGAATTTAGTGTAGCTAGAACTCCTCAACAAAATGGAGTAGCTAAGAGGAAAAATAGAACACTAATTGAGACTGCTAGGACAATGCTAGCTGATTTTAAACTACCTATTACTTTTTGGGCTGAAGTAGTTAATACTGCTTGCTATATACAAAATAGAGTATTAGTAACTAAGCCTCATAACAAGACCCCTTATGAACTTTTTCTTGGTAGAAAACCAGTGTTAATACAGATAAACTGTAAAACGTTTATTTATATTTTACGATCTTTCTTTGTTTTGATTAATAACAAAACATAAACTTATCAAAACAACAAAATTCATAAGTTCTAAACCAATAGTTTTCTAACCCCGCTTCTCTCATAAAAAAACCATCCACTTAAATATATTCTTAGAATAAAAATACCTTTCACATTTTAACCACTTTATTAGAGAATACTTACAAAAACCTTTAAATATTTTAAAACTAATAAAAGACCTTTTTCTTACCAAATCTGAAAACAATCTAGCAAGATTACCTATGATCTTCTAAGATTTTGTAATTTAAAATTCAAATTTGGTTACTGTAGGCTGGTGCCATTGATTTTGGCTGCCGGTTCCATTCGCCAATGGCATCGGCAGAACCGGGCTATAGTAACCTTCATGCCTATAAATACCAACTCATTTCTCTTCATCATATTCAAAATTGCTTGTTTACTTGCTTTTTATCACAAGAAGAACCTAAAAAGGTAATTCATGCATTAAAGGATCCAAGCTGGATAGAGGCTATGTAGGAAGAGCTTCTACAATTCAAGTTACAAGAAGTTTGGACTTTGGTGGAGTTACCAAATGGAAAAAGAGCTATTGGGACTAAATGGATTTTCAGGAATAAAAAGGATGAAAGAGGAATTATGATTAAATATAAAGCAAGATTTGTTGCACAAGGGTACACACAAGAAGAATGGATTGACTATGATGAAGTCTTTGCCCCTGTTGCAAGAATTGAAGCAATAAGGCTATTTTTAGCCTATGCCTCATTTAAAGACTTTGTGGTGTACCAGATGGATGTCAAGAGTGCTTTTCTTTATGGTAAGATTGAAGAGGAAGTCTATGTTTGTCAACCACCAGGATTTGAAGATCCAAACTTCCTTGACAGAGTATACAAAGTAGAAAAGGCACTTTATGGACTGCATCAAGCTCCTAGAGCTTGGTATGAAACCTTGTCAACTTATTTGTTAGATAATAGGTTTCAGAGAGGAAAGATAGACAAGACTTTGTTTATCAGAAGGGACAAATGTAATATTTTGTTAGTTTAAGTGTATGTAGATGATATCATTTTTGGCTCTACAAAGAAGTCATTATGCACTGAGTTTGAGAAGATGACGCATAAGAAGTTTCAGATGAGTTTTATGGGTGAACTCACATTCTTCTTAGGACTGCAAGTAAAGCATAAAGAAGATGGGATTTTTATTAGTCAAGACAAGTATGCGACTGAAATTTTGAAGAAATTTAGTTTTACTAATATCAAAATAGGAAGCACACCTATGGAAACTCAAAAGCCTTTGCTCAAGGATGAATATGGTGAAGAAGTGGATGTTTATTTATATAGATCAATGATTGGTTCATTGATGTATCTTACTTCTTCAAGACCTGATATTATGTTTGTAGTGTGTGCCTGTGCAAGATACCAAGTCAACCCAAAAGTGTCACATCTTCATGCTGTAAAAAGAATTTTTAGATACTTAAAAGGTCAACTTAAATTGGGCCTTTGGTATCCAAAAGATTCACCTTTTGATTTGGTAGCATACACTGATAGTGATTATGCTGGAGCAAGCTTGGATAGGAAGTCCACAACAGGAGGTTGTCAATTCCTTGGGTGTAGATTGATTTCATGGTAGTGCAAGAAACAGACAGTGGTTGCAAATTCCACAACAGAAGCTGAATATGTGGCTGCTTCAAGTTGCTGTAGACAAGTGCTTTGGATTCAAAATCAATTACTTGATTATGGGTACAATTTCTTGCATACCAAAATCTTTATTGATAATAACAATACTATTTGCATAATTAAAAATCCTATTTTTCATTAAAAAACAAAGCATATAGAGATCAGACATCATTTCATTAGAGAATGGAGTGAAAAGAAATTAATTCAAATGGTCAAAATCTATACTGACAAAATTGTTGCAGTTTTGCTTACAAAAGCTTTTGATGTAAGTAGATTTCAATAATTGATTACTAGTATTGGAATGTTAAATCTCTAAAATCTTTTATCTCTTTATGGTTTTGTAGAGTTTTGTATGAATTAGTACTGTTATTCATGTCATCAAAAGTTTCTGCTGTTAAGTATAATTAGCGCCGCTAGTTATACTTAATACTGCTAAGTTAATGTTGTTAGTTATACTTAATACTGCTGGTATAATTGACATTGTGATTTTGTGAGAAAAAGAATTGAGAGAATTGGTGAGAATAAAAACAAAAATAGAGTTGTGTTAATTAAAAACAAATAGAGTGATTTGGTGAGAAAAAGAATTGAGAGAAGTGGTGAGTTGAAAAACAAAAAGAGAGTTGTTTAAAAACAGAAAGAGAGAACTGTAAGTAAAAAGAATTGAGAGAAATCAAAAACAAACATAGAGTTTTTGTGAGCTAAAATGTTAATTTGATGATGGAAAAGCTAATTAGAATGGAATTGGAGTTAATGCTGATGATTTAAAGTTAATGCTGCTAGGCATAAACTTACCCCTGCTGGGGAAAGTTAATGCTGCTAGGCATAAACTTACTGCTGTTTGGGAAATTTAATGCTGCTAGGCATAAACTTACTATTGCTGTTAAAAGTTAATGCTGCTAGGCATAACTTACAACTGCTGGTGAACGTTAATGCTATTGAGGGTAGTTTCATAAATACTTCGATTAAGGGTTTCATTCACTCATTTAATTATTTTTCATTCAATCATATACTCTCTAATCATAAACCCTAACTCAATTTCATCATTCATCATCAAAACCCAACACAATGACGACCCTATAGTTTGCTGATACTCACAATTTAGTAGCGTTTTTGGCTAAACCCGCTAAAAGTGAAGGGTTTAAGCAGATAGTGGATTTTCTGAATGCACACACCATCAAATATGCTTTAATGGTTAATCCTATGATCTATACTTCATGTATTAAACAATTTTGGGATACTGTCAAGTTAAAAACTGTTAATGGGGAAGTACAGTTACAAGCCCTAGTGGATGGGAAGAAGATAATCGTTACAGAAACATCTGTTAGACGTGACCTTATATTGAATGATGAGAAAGGAACGGATTGCTTGCTAAATGCTACCATTTTTGAAGAACTTATAAGGATGCGGTATGAAAAAATTTCTCAGAAGCTTACATTCTATAAGGCATTCTTTTCTCCTTAATGGAAATTCCTTATTCTTACCATTTTGCAATGCCTAAGTGCTAAGACTACTGCATGGAATGAATTTAGTAGCACTATGGCTTCTGCAATTATCTGTTTAGCTACAAACCAGAAGTTCAACTTTTCAATATATATATTTGAAAGTATGGTGAAGAACTTGGAGAATATGTCTGGTAAATTCTTGATGTATCTAAGGTTTGTGCAACTATTTTGGAGAAACAACTTGAAGGTATGCAAAATCTTAAAAGGATTTATGTTACACCCTCTCATACTAAGAAGATCTTTAGAAACATGAAGAGGGTAGGGAAAGGCTTTTCTGGAAGGGACACACCCTTATTTCCTACAATAATGGTACAAGCTCAACAAGAACAGGGTGAAGGTTCAACAATGCCCACTAATCCCCAACACACACCCATCATTATTAAACCATCAACATCACAACCTTAAAGGAAACAAATAGCTAGGAAGCCAAAGAGAAAGGACACTAAGGTACCTTAGCCTAGTGGTCCTACAGACAATGTAGCAGATAAGGCTGTCTATAAGGAGAGGGATGATAGATTGGTGAGGGCTGCCACTACTGCTTCTAGCTTAGAAGCAGAACAGGAAAATGGTAACATAGATAAGACCCGATCCAAGGCAACACCTAATGAACAAAGTTCCCTAGGAACTAGCTCAGGTGGTGGTCCCAGGCGCCAAGACACCATGGGGGATACAATTGCTCGAACTAGGTTTGAGAATGTGTCTAAAACATCCAATGATTCACTGGTCGCAGGAGTTTACACACCTCGAAGTGATGAGGATAGACTGAAACTCAATGAATTGATGGAATTTTGTACCAAATTACAACAAAGAGTCCTTGACCTGGATAATACAAAGACTGCTCAAGCTCAGGAGATTACAAGTTTGAAACTGAGAGTCAAGAAGTTAGAGAAGAAAGGAGGGTCAAGAACTCACAAGCTCAAAAGATTATACAAGGTTGGTAGATTTACAAGAGTAGTTTCCTCTGAAGAAGCTAGTTTGGGTGATCAGGAGGATGTATCCAAACAAGGGAGGAAAACTGATGACATTGATAAAGATGCAGAGATTACATTAGTTGATGAAACTCAGGAGAGGTATGGAAATGAAGATATGTTTGGGATAAATGACTTAGATGGTGATGAAGTGGTTGTTGAAAGTGAAGTAGTTGCTGTGACTAGTGCTGCTAGTACAATTCCAGTTAGTGCTGCTACAATAACTAATGTTGAACTTACTTTGGCTCAAACACTGGCAGAGTTGAAGAGTACAAGACCCAAGGCTAAAGGGCTTGTTATTCATGAGGAGAAGCAAGCAACTACACCAACAGTTTCTTCTCAACAACCATCACAGGTTAAGGTTCAGGATAAGGGTAAAGGAATCATGGTAGAAGAACCTGCAAAGATAAAAAAGAAAGATCAAATCAGTTTTGATGAACAAGAAGCTAAAAGGTTACAAGCTGAATTTGATGAGGAAGAGAGACTTGCAATGGAGAAAGATGAAGCTAATGTTGCCTTTACTGAAGAATGGATTCACATTCAAGCAAAGATTAAGGCGGATCAATTATTAGCTAAAAGATTGCAAACAAGAGAACAAGAAGAGTTGACCATTGAAGAAAGGGCTAAATTGTTTCAACAACTCTTGAAGAAAAGAAGAAAATTCTTTGCAGCAAAAAGAGCAGAAGAGAAGAGGAATAGACCACTAACCAGAGCTCAACAAAGGAGTATCATGTCTACTTATCTGAAAAACATGGCTGGATACAAGCACAATCAATTAACGAACAAAAGCTTTAGTGATATTTAAAAGTTATTTGACAAAGCTATGAAAAGTGTAAACACATTTGTAGATATGGATACAGAATTAGTGAAAGGTAGTGAAGTAAGAGCAAAAGGCAGTGAGACAAGAGCAGAAGGTAGTTCTAAAAGAGCAGGAGATGAGCTAAAATAAGAAAGTACTAAAGCAAAAGATGGATGATGATAAAGAAACAGCTAAGCTTAAAAGTTTAATGAAAATTGTTCCTGATGAAGAGGAAGTAGCAATTGATGCTATACTTTTAGCTACTAAGCCTTTAAGCATTGTTGACTACAAGATCATTAAAGAAGGAAATATCAGCTACTTTTAAATTATAAGAGCTGATGGAAGTTAAAAGAGGTACCCAACCTTTATTCAGATGCTTAAAAGCTTTAACCGGTAAGATTTGGAAACTCTGTGGAAATTGGTAAAAGCTAAGCATGGAACAATAAGGCCAAAAGAGGGCTGTGAGAGAGTGATATGGGGTGATCTAAGGACAATGTATAAACATCATGTAGAAGACACAGTGTGGAGGAATCCACAAGGAAACAAAGTGTTGATTTGGAAACTATTTGATTCCTGTGGAGTACATTTTATGAGGTTTCAAGACATGCATATCTTTATGCTGGTAGAAAAGAGATATCCCTTTACACCTGCTACAATCACAGATATGCTGAATAAGAAGCTGCAAGCTGATCATTGGAATGAAATGTGTTATCAGCTTCTTAAGCTCATCACAAAACAGCTCAAGAATCAATGAAGTATTTGGAAGCATCCTCCTGGTGATTAATGAAGCTTTCAATGAAGAAACTTGAGATTTTGAAGAAGAATATCAAGTTTAAGGGAGGATTGTTAGGATTAAAAGACTTCATGATGACTTAAAGTTACTACTGCTAGTGTAACTTAGTACTGCTAGTGTATATTAGTACTGCTAGTTACTACTGCTAGTATATGTTAGTACTGCTAGAGTAAAGTTAGTACTGGTGATGAAGATTGAAGAAAATATTCTAAGTAGTTACTACGGCTTGTACATAGTTAATGCTGCTGGTGTATAAGTTACTACTACTTGTTCAAAGTTAATGTTGCTAGTACAAAGTTACAACTACTGAAAGATTAAGACTACTGAAAGAGTTTCTACTGTAAAGGGATGGATAAAGACTGCTCAGAGAAAAGATAAAGATTACTTATGTGATATGTATGAGATATTTTTGTAAAAGATACGTATAAGTTATTTGTTTAGAAGATCATGATAACTTAGGAAAATATTGTAAGCCGGTTAGGACTCCTTGGTGTATAAAAGGAGGTCCTAGGGTATAGAGTAGAATGTACAAAAAATGAGTCATTTATAGAATTATAATAGCTTCAAGGTTTTGTAACCCTAATACTAGTTAGAGTATTCGTATTAATATATTGAAGCTTTGTTTGTTAATCTGTGTGTTCATTAGAATTACTATTCTATATCATATTCTTCTTATTGATGAAAGATTAGATTCCGCATAGTCTTTGATATATTTTACAAAGTTTCTATCATAGTTGTGTAGGATTTATCTTGCATAACTAAACCTTACACAAGCTAAGGAATTCAAGATCCATTCAAGTGGGATCAACAAGTGGTATCAGAGCTTGTTGCTTTGAGAAACTTTGCTAAGAAGACATGGATCAAGACTCAGTACATATGGTGGCTGCATCAAAAGTGCCTATGCTCAAACCAGGTGAGTATGAGCTTTGGAGGATGAGGATGGAACAGTACATCCAGATGATTGATTATTCTCTATGGGAAGTCATAGAGAATGGTAATGCACCTCCAATAACAAAAGTTGTTGAAGGTGTTGAGACTACAATTGCTCCTTCAACTGCTGAAGAAAAGGCACAAAGGAGGTTAGAGTTGAAGGCAAGAAGCACTTTATTGATGGGCATCCCTAATGAACATCAATTGAAGTTTAACTCCATCAAAGATGCCAAGTCATTGCTGCAGGCTATTGAGAAGAGGTTTGGAGGGAATGCTGCTACTAAAAAGACTTATTACCCTAGTATGTCATATTTTTTGGACTATTATTTTAGCTTATGGTGATAACCAAATTCGATACGTAGCTTATTAGCTTATTTTAAGCTTAGAGGACTTATTTTGGATCTTGTAAGCTCACGTCTAATAAGCCCTTGGTGAGCAGTGGCTTATTTGGGGTTTATTGTGGTCCGGGTTACTTTGTTACTCATGGTTTGGCCTTATTTTCGCTAATGGACTTTATATTGGGCCCAAAACAATATATATATTAATGGATCCTTATTGGGCCTTAAAGCCCAATAAAGTCCAATAAGCGTTAAATAATCCTTTTAAGGATTTTGGCGAACTTTTGAAAATTGAAATGTGAATATGAAACGCAATTAAATGTCGTTTTGAGGAAATATGACTTGGAAAACGTAGCGAGATATGATTTTGAGGTTTTATCAAAAATGGTTAAATTGTGAAAAGTGTTTGAAAGTAAGGTTTAATAGCCTTGGAAACGTTGTAGAAACGTACGGGTCATGTCAAAATTTCGTAAAAAGTCTATACTTAGAATTTTTACTTAAAAAGTAATTTTGAAAATAATAATAAAATATTATTATTTTTTCATTTTAATAAGTCGAACTGATTCTCAAAATAGTATATTTACCGTAACTAAGCGTGCCGAATAGACTTATCAAACTATATTTATGATTATTTATTATAAATATTTACTTATATTACTTATCTATTTAGTTTAAATAGTGTAAGTATATTATACTAAGATATAAATTGAGAAATAGTATCATTTGAAGAATTAGGTCGTCAACCATCACACCACATTAACTGGATTAGGTCGCATACGGACATTATTGCATTTGCTTGTGATTTGAGTTTGCTATTGGAGACAGTTTCTTGAGGTGAGTTTTCGTAGCCCTACTTTTTAAATCTTTTCCGTTGGGGGAAAATGATACTCAAATGTGTTTTGAACTATTTTCTGAACTATTGCAAAATGTGGTTGTGTTTTTGGCGACAATCGTCTATGTACTTACGGCTGCTATGTGAATATTATGTGTTACGTGGTTATTTAGATTAGCTGGGTATGCCTACCCTAACTTGTGTGATCATTGGATCGGCGGGGTATGCCTACCCCAGTATCTGTGTGGTTCTTCTCCCTAAATATAGCTCTAGCTGTTAGGGCTTTAGGCACGGTAAAGTCATTCGGGGTGCGACCTCAAGAGCAGGTGAGATGCGCTAGATATGACTAGCGGGGATGCTAGGTCTTAGTACATGATTAACAGGATGCTAAGTCGTGGGTTCATGATTGATTGCATATATTCACTGTCATATAGCACAAATTGTCCAACTGTTGAAATAATTACACTATAATTGGCTTTAGAGTAAAACTTCATGAGCTCATCAACATTATTGTTGACATTTTTGAGTATCATTTTCAAGTGAAGTTAATGATCGATAAGTTGTGATGCATGTAGCAGACTTTTAGAGAATCCTGTAGGAGTCTTGTTTGAGAAGTCTTTCTTTTGATGTATGTTAAGAATTTCTTTTCTAAAAGATTGGAGTTAAGATTTTATGGACCCCTTTGTGGGCTTTTAGATGTAATAATTGGAGATTATGTGCTGTGTATTTCTTGTATTTTGGGACATAACTCATGGTTGTATTGAGGTTGTTATGGGTCTTAATTGACACTTTTTTTGATTGCATTTTAGTTTTTCTCTATTTTGTATCTTATGTTATGATTGATCATTATGTTGCATTCCCATGTTTTCGCCGCTGACGGGGTGTGACATAAATGGTAATCAGAGCCAAGGTTATAGAGAACTAGGTGGTTTGGCCTAGACTATAACCTAGGATACCGTGGATAAGGTACGTTATAGTATTCTTTATGTGCTTGGTTTTCTCTTCTACGTGATTATGTTGTTTCATGGTATATGGCTACTAGTTAACTCTTTCTTTTAATATGTGTGAGAAGACTTGGAATGATAGGGTTATAAATCGGTTGGCCAACGTAGTTATACAACGTATTCATGTCTCACGCAAATTTGTCTTTTCATCACTAAATCGGTGATATTTGATACCCTAGATTGTCAAGGGACACGGTGGTTATAGGTATATTAAGTTATCCATACATATGACTGTTCCACCTACCTAACGTTGCCCATGTTCTCACTCGTGTAGATAATGCCGCCAACAATGACAACCCGAAAGTGCTGGCCGGCCTGCTGCCGCATCACGAGGAGGGGGACGGGTGGACGAGCTGGTTTAGAAAGTGGGTTGGTAGGACTGGAGGTTGATATGTAGTGATCAGGGTTGATGGTAGAATAAGGATCAAGATGGCCAAAGTAGTGTGGTCAGGTGGTTAGTGAGGTGAATGATGGTGTTGGCGGAATCCTTGACTTCTCCACCATTATTGCACATCTGTTGCAGAATTTACTTCCCAATATTGTAGCCCAAGTAGGTGACCAAGGTAGGGGTCAGGGAATTATGAATGACAACATCCGTGGTGATGTTAGGAATGTTATTGAGAACAATGACCGTAGGGGTTGTACCTATAAGGAGTTCTTAGCTTGTAACCCTAAGGAGTATGATGGTAAGGGAGTTGTTATAGTGTATACCCGTTGGATTGAGAATATGAAGTCAGTTTAGGATATGAGTAGGTGTAGGGATAGTCAAAAGGTGAAGTACACTACTGGTTTGTTTGTTGGTAAGGCTCTCACATGGTAGAACTCTTAAATCCATACACGAGGTCGAGAAGCCGCTGTAGGTATCTCTTGGGAAGACTTTAAGACTTTGACTAGAGAGGAATTTTGCCTGAGTAATGAAATGCAAAAGTTAGAAACTTAGTTGTGGAACCACGCCATGGTCGGGGCTAGCCATGCTGCGTATACTGATAGGTTTCATGAGTTGGCTAGGTTAGTTCCTCATTTAGTAACCTCAAAAGGTAAGAGGGTTGAAAGGTATGTGTATGGCCTTGCTACACAAATTCGAGGAATTGTGGCAACAACGGAGCCAACAACCATCTAAAAGGCTATGCAAATAGCTGGCACATTGACTGATGAAGCCCATAGGAATGGATCCATAAAAAAGAACCGTAAGAAGAGAGGAAATAAGGGAGAACCTAGCAAAAATAGGAATGTGGGAGATGACAACAAAAAGACTAGGACTAGAAATGCTTTTGCTACAACCACAAAACCTGTTAGGGGAGGGTACATAGGTACGACACCCAAGTGTACCACCTGAAACTATCACCATTCACCTGAGACACCTTGTCGCACTTGTTTTAACTGTAACCGCCCAAGATATTTTGCTAAGGATTGTAGAGTGGTGCCTAGGAATGTGAACCCCATCAATGCTAGGAATCCAGTTGCTAGTACCTGTTACGAGTGTGGTAGTATCGATCATATCACGGAAGCATGTCCTAAGTTGAATTAGGCTCAAAGGCCAGGGGGAAACCCTCAGAACTAAGTCGTGGCTGTTAATGGGGGTTAGGGTCATGGAAAACAATGGGAACCAGGCAAGAGGTAGGGCATTTATGTTGGGAGCAGAGGAGGCTCGCCAGGACCCAAACATCATGACGGGTACGTTTACTCTAAACGATTATTATGCCACTACATTATTTGACTCTAGTGCCGACTATAGCTTTGTTTCCACTACTTTTATACCTCTGTTAGGCATAGAGCCTAGTGATTTAGGTTTCAGTTATGAGATTAAGATAGCTAGCGGGCAGCTAGTAGAAATTAATAAGGTCATTAAGGGTTGCAAACTAGAAATAGATGGCCATGTGTTTGACATTAATTTGATACCGTTCAGAAGCAGAAGTTTCGATGTGATCATAGGCATGGATTGGTTGTCTAACCAAAAGGTTGAGATAATTTTTCACGAGAAAGTAGTTAGAATACCACTACCGGGCGGTAAAGTACTTAG